>BQNB010062942.1:15375-35884 GCA_026074375.1 Tanacetum coccineum
TTTTTTTTGGTAATTGTTTCCAAAATATTAATAGACATATTGTTTTAACAGGTACATAATGACCATTACATAATGACCAAAAGACATCAAATGAACATCAATTAGCTTCCACCTCCAATCATTCTTTTCTATTTCTTCTGTAACGTAAAGGTTACGTTGTGGGAAAATTTAGGGTATGATCTGCTCAAACTTCAAGGAAAATGCTAACAATTCTCGCATTGACACCATCATCTTGACTCACTAATGCAAAGTATTACTCCCTCCGTCCCAAAATTATTGTCTCACGACAAAAAACACACAGTTTAAGAAAAGTGCATTTATTACTGCTGTCTCTTTTTTACTTTTTGACAGAATGACAGTTTTACCCTTAGCTAATTAATTAAAGTCTTCTTTAAAGTTTGTAATAATAATTTCAAAAAAGGGTAATATAGTAAACTTGATCAAACTTCCCTATTTATTTTTAGTAGTGGACAATTAAATTGGGACATCCCAACAATGAAACGTAAACAATAAAAATGGGACGGATGGAGTACAACGGTAAGCACAACCTCTATTGTACCATATAGAAAAAATAAAACAAACACCCTGGCTTTTAAAATATAATTTTTTTCGTTTATACCTCATAAGGGAGCTTTGTTTCTAAAGTTCTTCGTCAAATCTTATTCTAGACGACACTGAAATTCTTGTCATTAAAGAATTTAAATATGAAGATAGGTGATCAAATACAATGCATTTATGGATAAACATCAATATATATATCCAATAATCTTTAATTATAAAAGTGCATTGTAACGAGCAAGACCTGACCCAAGAAATTTCACCGCAACTTCAACCAGAGAGTGGCACAATTGTAGAGCTTTTGCAATCGGGTGTAAGACAAAAATAAGATGTAAACCATTTTTTTTAATTTTCCAATGCCCTTTGTGTAAAGATACACATGTCAATATTCTTTCTGAAGCTCCTGCTATTTTAGAGCCTGGCATCAAAATGCAAAGTGCAGATCACAAATGTGAGGACCAAAAATGGTTAGTATTACCTTTCATGCACTAGTGGGAAGCGCAAGAAGGGTCTCTCACAAAAGGATGGGACTTTTGGTGCGACGCATGTGAAATACCTGTTAGCTTTCCAAGGCCAAGGTGATGGAATATAAGGGTGCGTTTGGTATCCTCCTTTTTGGTAGGTTTAGATTTGAAAACACAATACTTAAGTGTTTGGTTTGAGGGTTTACCTTTCAAATAAGATATATAGCCCACAAAACCCATAGGAGGCCAAAAGTGTGAGTTTTTATTAATTATATTCTCTCACACACACATCTTTTATATTTTTCTTTATCTCTCTCACACACTTGCACATAGTTTATTTTGGGCAAATGGCATAAAAAGGTATCCAAGTTAAAGATCATTTCTAATCAAGGTATCACACTTTTTTTCTTGCATAAAAAGGCACCCAATTTTTTACTTTTGCCAATTTAGGTATTTTCGTTAAATATTTAACAATCACCACCCATTAAGTTTTACATTTCAATTCCATCACCATCGATCATCGTCGCCAACCACCTGAATTTACTTTGAAAGTATGTAACTCTGTTGCTTTTATTAAGAAGAATGTAAGTAGTGTAACCTGTAACTGGTTAGATATGGATAGTTAGTTGTGGCTTTTTAAGATCCCTAGAAATTCTCCCAAATTAGCTTCTAAAGGGTTTTGTTTTAGATCCATTGAAATTGACTATGACAATGTTAACAGTAGTGGGTTTTAACTAAAAGGTCCAATCGTGTGTCAGGGAGTTAGAAATTGAATCGCTATAAATTTTGAGTTAAACATATAAATCGATTTACTTGGTTTGTACTTATGGACTCATGTGATTCGTTAACTTATTTGTGGTTTAATATGTTGTTCTTGGAAAGAATTTAAAATACAGGCAACTTATTATCCTTACATTCTCATTCTTCCTTGTTCTTGGTGACGATGGGTAAGGTTGGTGATGTACGACGATGGTGGGTGGGGTTGGTAGTGGAGGCGGTGCTTGGTAGTGATGGTGGTGGAAAGGCTTAGTGGTGGTGATGATGATTGGTGGTGGTGGTGGTGGCAGCGGTATGAAATGTAAAACTTAACGGATAATCGTTAAATATTTAACGAAAATACCTAAATTGGCCAAAAAAATAAGTTTAATGCCTTTTTATATAAGAAAAAAAGTTCGATACCTTGATTGGAAGTAGTACCTTTTTGTGCCATTTGTCCGTTTATTTTTAAATAATATTTTTAATTTTCATTTTATTTAAGTATTTTTTTTCTCTTACCTCTAAACCAAATCTTAATCTAAATCCTAAACCAAATCCAATTCTAATTCTAAACTCGTATACCAACCAAACGCACCCTAATGTAAATGAATGGTTTATGTATTGGAATAGTCATTGATATTTTTTCGATCGTATATTGGTCAATCAATACTTTATATAAGCAAAATAAGTGTATGATATGTTTGGTTTAGACAAGTTATTAATTTCTTATCCTACTAGATTGATTAAACGTTTGGTTTTGTGATTTAGTGAATGATCTATATGGTCAATGGCATTTGCTAAAAAAAACATAACCAAAATGAGGTCCCTAACATCAGGAAATCCCAAGGCACACTTGAGTTAACATATGTTGCATTTTGTATTGGTTTTTGATGACTATATTTTAGTTTTTGTTAGCCCTTGTTGATCTAGATAATCACCAATAAAACCACTCAAGATTGATATTTTATTTTAATGTCAGTAATGATGTAAGACACATATACAATTACTTGCTTGACTATTTAAGTTACAATCTTTGACACACAATTTTGATAAAACTTATTTTGACATGGAGTCATAGAGCCATTTGGACTTACTTGGATGGAGGTGAAGTTTTCTGGCATATTTAACCAATAGTTTCTCATGGGTTACTAATAGCTGCCACAAAAAATAGAGGTCCCACGAATATACAAAGGGCGAGTTATCTATCTATAACTACGTTATAAAGCATTTGGGACATTCTTTAAATAGAAAGTCAAAATTCAGACACAATTACTTGTTATAGAAAGAATGGTGTTGATGTCGTCCTGCCGTCTTCACTACCACCGTCCTCACCCCATCGTCGTTCTCACCACCACCGTCCTAACCACCTCCGTCTTCGCCACCGTTGTAAGCTATGAGTTTTTTTGAGGACCTACCTTAAAAAAATATATGGCACCACCTTAGGATGAAACTGAATTAGAAGATGTGAAAATGAAAAGAAAGAAGAGAGAAAAAGAAGAAAAGAGAAACAAAAAAGTGGAGGAAGAGCAGAGAGAGACAAAGATATTTGGGGAAGATGAAGTGAAATGTCAATTTCTTATTTTGAGTGAAAAGTGGGCAGTGGTTGTCGTTTAGTTTTTTCACTTTTTACCTTTTGTTATTAAACATTTAATTCACTTATTATACTATTACACATTTTAGGTTTTAAACACGTAGTTTTTTTTTACCAATTTCACTATTCATTTTAAGCATTGTAGTACTGTTACAGTGCTACAGTGTTGGGCCAAAAAAGCCTAAAAAATTTAGCCCAAAAATTTGGGCCGGCCCAATTAGTTTTTTTTTTTTTAAATTTGTTGGCACAAAATAGTGTGGAAAAAAATGTTACAAAAGTACCGACGCATTCAAATAAAAAAATATCCGCGGTAACATTTCCGAATT
Organism: Tanacetum coccineum; assembly: GCA_026074375.1. Lineage (NCBI taxonomy): Eukaryota > Viridiplantae > Streptophyta > Magnoliopsida > Asterales > Asteraceae > Tanacetum > Tanacetum coccineum. The sequence continues at coordinate 19,071 of BQNB010062942.1, forward strand.
GACTTAAACAGGCCCAAAAATTTGGGCCAGCCCAATTAGTTTTTTTTTTTTTTTAAATTTGTCGGCACAAAATAGGGAGGAAAAAAATGTTACAAAAGTACCGACGCATTCAGATAAAAAAATATCCGCGGTAACATTTCCGAATTGACTTAAACAGGCCCAAAAATTTGGGCCGGCCCAATTATAAAAAAAAATACCCGCGGTAACATTTTCGAATTGACTATACTGAAAAAGTAAACCCGCACTATTAAATATGAGACCGACAAAATAAACTCGCACAAAATTAAAGGAAAAAAAAAAGAATTAATGACACGCAACAACGCGCGAAAAATTAGCGCCCCGCAGTAACGTGCAGGAAAAAATAAACTTACACTATTAAACATAAAAAACGCGCGAAAAAACAAATAAAAATAAATAAATAACACATTTCACAAGTAAAACTACGTCGTTTTGGCACTGCTACAGTGCTTAAAATGAACAGTGCTACAGTAGCGCTACAGTACCCCCGCCCAATGGGCTCGGTTATTGTTCATCGGCCAAAAAAAAAAAAACCTTATTATCCTCCTCCTCTTTTTTGGCCAAAAATAAGAATTTTTTTTTTACAGAAAGTACTCTCATCTTTAACTATTTACGACTTTCTATCGGCCTGGGCAAAAAAAAAAAACGCGCGATTGTCATTTTATATAAGAACAAAAACAAACTATTAAACATGAGACCGAAAAAATAAACAAAAAAAAAATTAATGCCCCACAACAACGCGCGAAAAATTAACGCCCGCAGCAACGCGCGGTTAATCTTGCTTGTTTATTACATCTTAGATATCACTTTTTAATATTTAAGAATAACTAAAAGACTCGTGAAATTCACGGGTACTTTAAAAAGATGATACAAAAATATACAGCATAACGAAAATAGACATTGGCCATGGTATTCGCAACAATATATATACAATTGGTACTAATTAACCTACATTTTATTAAACCGACATACACATGAAGTGCCTCCAATCCACAATGACGTCGTAGTTTTTTAGAGTATGTTAAACTTGTTTTTTTGCCTCATGTTCGTTGTTGATGACGGTTGCGCCTTTCAACCGTCATCTGAACAACCTTCATCTAACACATAAGAACTAACCTTCTTATTACTTTCAAACAATAGTTCTATATATCTGTTTGCTTTTTGTCTGATTTAACTACTAAGTGTAACAACTAAAGCGTCACTATACAAATAGAAGGGGACAAATCACTTCGCATATCTACGCCACATAATGTTGCGGTTAATTTACACGATACCAATTAATGGTGAGCATCGGCTCAAAACTGAACCGAACCGACAAAAACCGAACCGAACCGAAAATCGAGTTTGGGGAAAAACGAGAACCGAAACCGAACCGAAGTTTACCAAGAAAAAAACCTAAACGAACCGAACCGAACCTGAACCGACAAAAACCGAATTCGAATAAATAGTTAAGCGTATTTTTCTTTGTTCTGACCCGAACCGAACCGAAACCGAACCGACAAAACCGAAACCGAAAATTACAAATATACAAAACCGAAAACCGAACCGAAAATGATCGGTTCAGTTTCGGTCAGTTCGGTTCGGCTCGGTTTGTCGGTTCGGTTCGATTTTTGGTTGGTTTTGCTCGGCCCTAATACCAATTCAATCCTAAGCAGTAACTTCACTTTTTATGCTTTATTTTGATCATCACTTATGATCTTATAACAGAAATATATATACTTCTTATCATGGTTGTTAAGATCCCGATCCTGATATTAGGATCTTACGATTTTACGATACTGCAAAGCAAAAATGATCCAGATCCTACGTAGGATCTTTGCTTGCTTAGGATCTTATAGGATCCCGATCTTGACCATAGGATCTTAAGATCTACTACGATCCGATCTTACTTTTTCTCAAACCACGAACTAAAATCTACGAATTTATGGGTTGTGTTTCCTAGATATTAAAAAAATAACAAGTTAATCTTCTTAAACATTTTATAATTATAATTTATGACAATATAAAATCATTACCTACAAAACAATTATGAAAATTTTTTGTGTTTAATGATATATAATAATTTGGAGATTATTATAATATTAGAAAGAACTTTAAGAAAATGACATTATAGTAGGATCTTACGATCCCGATCCTACCTTACGATCTCGATCTTGCAAAGACGAAAACGATCCTGAGTAGGATCCCGATCTTGACAACCTTGCTTCTTATCACTAAAATGGAACAAAATAACCCAAGAAACATTGTAACGACTAGCTTAAAATGAAAGATATAATTCTCAATTCGAAACAAATAGATAACGATAGTCCAAACTAATTAAAGTTAACATAATACCATGACTTAAATATAGCCACCATTAACACGAACAATTTGACCATTAACCCACTCACCACCATCACTAGCCAAAAACCCGACCAACGGAGCCACATCTTCGGGCAACCCCAATCGATCCAACGGGCTCTCGTTGATCGCCTTATTAACCATTTCCTCAGTTTTCCCATCAAAAAACATATCAGTCGCTATAGGCCCAGGAGCGACACAATTTGCAGTAATCCTAGTCCCTTTCAACTCCTTAGCCAAGATTTTGACTAGTGCTTCAACCGCGGCCTTAGAGGCCGCGTAAGCACCATATCCTGGCCTTAATGCAACGGCCATAGACGAAGTCAAACATATTATCCTCCCTCCACCACCTTTTTTAATCCTTTTAGCACCTTCCTTGCAACACAAGTAAGCACCCCGAGTGTTGACACTAAATGTTTTATCAAATTCGTCTAGCGACGAATTTTCAATTGTCGCGTATGACGGGTCTAGTACACCAGCCGCGTTTACGACAATGTATAATGGCGCATTGAATGCAGACTCGGCTGCGTCGAATAGTGACTTGACTTGATTAGCATCGGATACGTCTCCTTTTATTGCAATTGCTTGTGGTGAATTATTTTTAGATAGTGACTGATTAATTTGTGTCACTAGTAAATCTGCTTGAGTAGAATTGGAGTTGTAGTTTATCACGACTTTCGCGCCAAGCGACGCTAGATGGACCGCTATGGCTTTGCCGATGCCACGAGAAGAGCCCGTGACGATTGCGACACGGTCTTCGAGTGGGAGGGGTAGAGATTGAGTGGTTTGTGGTATTGCGACTGGCTTAGTTTCGGTCGCCATAGGTTTGTGAGTTGCGATTGGTATTTTGAGCGTCTGATTTCGGGTACTTTATATTAGTTGGACTAGTGTTTGTAGTTATTCATTATTTTGACTATGTATGGTGATTAGTTATGAATATTTAATAGAGGATAAAGTGATTTAATTGTGGTGAGTTTGTTTGCCAAGAGAATATATATTTGTCGTCATTGGTTACGTCACGTCCCGTGAACATCTTTGTACTTTTCGTGAATTTGGTGAAGGATGATTAAGGCCCACTGGGCTCGGGTACTGTTTATCGGGGGGAAAAAAAAAAAAAAACTTTATAATCCCGCTCCTCTTCTTTGGCCAAAAATAAGAAAAAAAAAATTACGGGACGTACTCTCATTTTTAACTATTTACGACTTTCTATCGGCCTGGGCCAAAAAAAAAAAAAAAACGCGCGATTGCCATTTAATATAAGAACAAAAGAAACTATCAAACATGAGACCAAGAAAAAATACCCCGCACAAAATAATATGAAAAAAAAAGTGCTCATTTTAAAAGTGGTACTACGTCGTTTTTGACTTGCTGCTACAGTAAAATGAACAGTACCCGGCCTACTGGGCTCGGTTACTGTTCATCGGCCCGGAAAAAAAAAAACTTTATAATCCCGCTCCCCTTCTTTGGCCAAAAATAAGAAAAAAAAAAATTTACGGGACGTACTCTCATTATATACATACACATTACAAAAGTAATACGACGTCGTTTTTTACGTCGTGCTACAGTAATATGAACAGTGTTCGGCTCAATGGCCCTTCCCCCCAGTTATGGGCCGTCCCCCCGCCCCCCTCCCCCCCCCGCCCCCCCCCACCCCACCCCCCCCCCCCCCCCCCCCCCCCCCCCCCCCCCCCACCCCCCCCCCCCCCATTTTTCTTTTTAATCGTCGTGCTACAGTAATATGAACAGTGCTCGGCCCAATGGGCTCACAGTTTGGGCCGGCCCACTTTTTTTTATTTTTAAATACGCAATACAAAAAAAAAATACTCGACACAAAATAAAAAAAAGAAAATTACAAAAGTACTGACTTATTCATATCAAAAAATACCCGCGTCATGAGGCCCAACACATAAGCTCATATAAAAAAAACAACCCGCACAAAATAATATTAAAAAAAAAATATGTTCGGCACAAAAGTGATACGACGTCGTTTTTTACATACGTCGTGCTACAGTAATATGAACAGTGTTCGGCCCAATGGGCTCCCAGTTTGGGCCGGCCCATTTTTTTTTAAATACGCAATACAAAAAAAAAATACTCGACACAAAATAAAAAAAGAAAATTACAAAAGTACTGACTTATATAAAAAAAACCACTATTAAACATAAGACCAAAAAAATAAACCCGCACAAAATAATATTAAAAAAAAAATTTGTTCGGCACAAAAGTGATACGACGTCGTTTTTTACGTCATGCTACAGTAATATGGCCACTTTTTTTTATAAATACGCAATATAAAAAAAAAATACTCGGCACAAAATAAAAAAAGAAAATTACAAAAGTACTGACTTATTTAGATCAAAAAATACCCGCGCCATGAGGCCTAACACATAAGCCCATATAAAAAAAACCACTATTAAACATAAGCCCGAAAAAATAAACCCGCATAAAATAAAAAAAAATTAGAAAAAAACAATTAAACCCGCAACTATGCGCGAAAAATTAACGTCCCGCAGCAACGCGCGGGTAACCATGCTTGTTTGTCGTCATTGGTTACGTCACGTCCCGTGAACATCTTTGTACTTTTCGTGAATTTGGTGAAGGATGATTAAACATGATTTATTTTGTCATATTACGAAGTTATCCACTACTGTGTCAAAATTGTACACGTTGTTGGAATTGGGCCAGTGGTGTGTCACTATGTTGGACTATTGCTAAATGAATAAAGATTCGTTTGCTCTAAGAATAAGAATATTTAAGATATTTTTTAGAGGGTAAATAGTGACTAGTATCATAAACATGGACTGTGTATCGGGAGGGGCAGGAGTGGAGCTAGAAAAAAAATTCAGGGGGGGAGGGGGGAATTTTTTTCAACAACGGCATAACAAAGACATAAAGTTTAATATTTTACTACACGCGTTGTGTTTATAACCATCTTCACTTTTGATGTGTTACTCCATATTTATATGTTTACTTATAATAAAATTAATAAAAATAAAATAAAAGAAAATGAACCCACCCACGTGAATTAGAAAACAAGACAATGTGTTTTGCTTATTATGTATTATACTTTCTTTATTGTACTATGTCCTTTTTACTCATTTATACCATACATTCACATATTTTCTTCTTCCTCCTTCTTCCTCTTTCTTCTTCCTCCTTCTCCACCATTTAAAACAAAAAACTAGCTCCACATTTACAAAAACACACACTGTTTTTTCTTCTTCTTCCTTCTTCTTCTTCACCATTTCTAGGGGGCAAATAGCAAAAACATCTCAAATACTCAAAAAATTTACACTACATTTTTTTTGGGCGGGGGGGCACTTGCCCACTCTGCCCCCCTTAGCTCCGCCCCTGGGGAGGGGGAAGGGTTTTTGAGCCGTGAGTTATGAATGACAGGGGATGACATTTTTCAAGGGATTTGGCAAGTGTTGGCTCTGATATTCAAGTTAGACATCGATAAAGGTATGTGAGAAACACAAGAGGAAAGAAGTCGTTGGGGTTTTCTTTTTAGGAAGGGGATGGTCCGTTAGGTAGGGAGAGGAGGGGGAGGGAAAATGATTTGAATGTGTAAAATACTTGTAGATGTATTATATCAAATGTGGTAGGGGTATTGGGTATGTTGTGCATGTATGCATGAAATATAATACAAGAATTGAAAGATTTACATAGAATTTGTAAAACCGAATGTATATGATTATAAAATCATGCTCATGAGAATGTTAATATGCTTGCTTAACGTAGACTAAACTTAGTGTAGTGACGGAATACGTTCAAATATGTTTATCGTTATACGCGGGATAATTATATGTAAAGTCTAGTATTTACTTGTTTAAAAGTGAAATGTTCAAGTTAATAAATAAAAGTTAACCTGAAATTTGTTAGTTGTCATAAAAACACAACATTATAGAACCCAAAATCACAAAAATAGGAAGACCAAACATGAATCCAGTGGCGGATCTAAGATTTCGTAAAAGGGTGTGCACGATCGAATAGAAAATTTTGGTTATCAAGCTAAGAATTTTTTTTAGTTTTCCAGGTTGAGTTTTTCCCCATTTTTTCCTTTGATTTTTCCATTTATTGATACTAGCAAATATGCTACAAATTAAAATATGATGCATTTGGTGATTAAAATTTTCTTTTCTTATCAACAACACTACAGTATGCCTTATTTGTTTGGGTTTTAGTTATAGAATAGCAACGTACTTTCATAAGTGTTCCATTTTGGTACTTGTACTTTTAAAAAGTTGTACAATAGCAACGAACTTTCATAAGTGTTCCATTTTGCACATTTTGATGACGTGTCACATTATAAATGGTGCCACGTGTCAACCTTTCAAGTATGACACGTCATCAAAATGTGCAAAATGAAACACTTATGAAAGTTCATTGCTATTGTACAACTTTTTAAAAGTACAAGTACCAAAATGAAACACTTATGAAAGTACGTTGCTATTCTACAACTAAAACCCTATTTGTTTTAAAAACACAAAGTGTGCCTAAGTTCATAAATAACTTCCGGTTAAATTGTAATATAATTCACAACCCACATATCAATGCCAAAACAAGTAGTACTAGAAATATTAAATAGTATATATATTACGTATTTGAGTGTGTGGTGCATGTGTTACATGGGAACATGTAATTTACAAAGTAGTACTAGTAAATACTACTGTATTACTTTTAGTTTCTTCATGGTCTTCTTTTACCTCTTTCTTCTTCTTCATTGTTTATCTCTAACTGAACATACTTCTCCATTTTCTTGTTTTTTTATTCAAAATATTCATTTGCTTGCTTAGTTGATTTGAAGAAACCTTTGGGTGTGCACCATTAATTTCTGTCATCTTTTTACGGTATGCATCAAAGGTAAAATGATTACATAAACCTTTAGTTTTGATTTTCTTTTACACTGCTAAGAGCTTGAAGAGGGTATGCGCGTGCATACCCTTGTTTGCATGTAGATCCGCCCCTGCATGAATAAGCCACTTACACCTACATCCATAGCCATGCAACAACAATATACAGCTCCAATTTTTAAAACTAAAATAAACTCAAACTCCTAGAACTAATCCGCAAAACCAAAATGAAACATTATAGCATCCAAAATAACAAAAGCAAGAAGGCAAAGGCGAAGCACCAACTTACACCTACATCCATAGCCATGCAACAACGTTTGAACACTTTTACAATATCTCAACAAAATAATTGTTACATTCTTAACCTGTTACATTTTGCTAATGCAAGGAGCTAAATCGAAAATATACAATTCCTATTTCTAAGAACACAACCACTAAAACAAAACGCGGCGATATACATAAACTAACAGCCATGCAACCACCTTTTTTTTTTATCTCCATTCACATATTTTCAAAATTACGCAAACACCTCAACGCTTTCATCTTAAAAAAACATCCTAAGATTCAACAAACAATCTAAAGCGCAAGACGATATTACTATGTATCAAAATAGGAAAGAAACCAAAATAAAAAACCTATTATCTATAATAACAACAAACGAGAAGGTTGATCAAGTGGAGTTTGAAATTTCTAGATGACGCTTACTGATCGTCTAATGACGGTGATAAAAGAGGTTTAGTGAACTTATCTCTTATGCATGAAGTTTTGTGAAAATAACCGTTAAAAACAATGTTTAAGAAATAAAAAAACTAAAAGACATCGTTTAGTGTAAATGTATTTTCAGAAGAAATAATTCATCTATAAACGACGTCGTCTCACCCCTAAACGAAATCGTTTGGCTCAAGTCCACTCCGAAACGGTCCAAACCAAACCTTAAACAGCGTCGTTTTTGCATGACCAAAACGCGTTCGTTTGCTTCGCTATTATATAAAAGGGTAATTACCCCAACCATTTTTATTGTGTCTTAACTTATTTATATATACTCTCTCATGTGTATTCCTTTCTATAATTCTGCTCACGTGCACGGACATCTACTTTTTGCTATTTTGTATTATAGAAACTAATTTTTATAGTAACAATATTTTAAACGAGTATTATTGCGGTCGCACGTTGCGGCGGAGCATTCTTAACAGCAGTTATAAATGTATGATGATTTAAACATAAAATTTTAATACATCTCCCAAACTTAAACAACAAATTAAAGATATCGCAAAGATAATAATAAACCCTATATATGTCACTGGACATAAAATTTGACACACTAAGAACATGAAACCACAATACAAAAACCATGGTATTTTCGAATAATGTATCTGTGTTCAAAGCACCAACTAGTTATACATGAAATGAAAATTCTATAGCTTATGCTTTACCAGTTGACACTCTAAACAAAGATAAGTTGGTCGATAATAGACATGTTGAGTATCTTTTCAAAACAGTTTTAAGTAAATAAGCTACAAAGGGTCTTTTTCGTTCTGGTAAATATGGAACATTGTTGTCTTCAAATCGCCTTCAAAATTGGAATGGCTTTAGAATTAGAATGACTAAAGTCTTGTAAATTACTTGCCACCAGAGTCATACGAAGCAGTTTGATCTAGCGGTTCAGCGTCCGCCAGAAATGAAATGGCTGCTGAAAACTTGAATCCATTGAATTGACACAGGTCGTGTGATAGCGAACAAAGAAAAATGCAATAAAAAATTTAAGGTTAAAACTAATAGCAATAACAATTTTTACTACTAATCCTTGAAGGCAAACACTTAAACCAACTGATAAAAGATATTTGAAAACAACTCAAGACCTAGTGGCAAAAGGGCTTGTGACTATCACTCTAAAATTTGTGAGGTCTCAAGTTCAATTCTTGCTAGTTGCAAACAACCTTGAAGTGGCCACGCCAACCTCCTGAAAAAGGGAGGGTTTACTTGGTTTGAGTCTGTGTGGCGGTGGGTTCAAACCACGTAGATTAGTCGGTCAAAAGGTCGAAAACCATGGTTACTTAAAAAAATATCCGACATTAACTATGATTACACATTATCAAAATATGCATGCGTTGATTAAAAATTATAGACAATAATACACAAAATAATAAAGGCAGAATAACATTGAAAGAATCTTACTTGCGCTTGAACAGATTTCTGAACATGTGAAATCCTTAGCAACACCCAGTAAAACTAACAAAAACCACCTGAAACACTGTTTGATTTTCATTCAGAATATGCATGTAACTTAAAACGGACATACTAAAATTATAGTAAGGAGGATAGCAAAAATTGAAACAAAGGTCTTCCAATAAACAACAAAAGCTAATTGTTCAACAAAATAATGTCAAGTAACGGCTCCTTTAAGCCACAACTTCACAACACATTTCCATTTCCCCAAACGTATCAAATTTATATTGTTTATTCCAATTATACTTGCATCACTGGCAGCATGGAACGTTCTAAATAAAAAAAGACGAACAATGCCTTAGTGATTATAGGTTGGACACACATGTTTTGGCTAAAATAGTACAATGTCTGCAGAATGCAGCTGCAAAGGGGTTACCAAATCATCACAAGCACACAATTATCATCCAAGCAGTATATAAGAAGACAAAAGTATGAAATACACGCCAAAGTATATCACTCTTAAACGACATTTCACACTGTAAACCACTGCCATCAACATTAAGGTGAAACAACAAATACCTAACCGAAAAGGTAATGACGAAGAATGTGCAGAGAAACACATTGGTCGTTTAATTATAAATTTTACCAACATTTTGGAGTAAAATAATGGTGATCTCAGATGCCATAAGATAAACCAAACATTTTACGAAAGCAACAAAAAGCATACCCCAAGAAAACCACTCAGTCGCCAACAATGCCTTTGATAAAATGTTACGACTAACTAATCAGCCACATTAAACTGCAACGCAAATTTTTCAACATTTAGAATGATAAAAAAGTTATCTTTTTTTATCTGTAAGATCCACGATAATTATCCGAACAAATTCATACAGAAAACAAAACGTGAATTACAAAACAACCAAGTCTGCGTAACACTTTATAAATAAACCAAAGCCATTTCGGGATCTTCCTGGCCTCCCGTGGCAGCACCCTTTCGTGCTTATTTTGTCGTTATTAGAACACTAGTGGCACGACAATAGTATTTAGGCGGATAGGATGGGAGAATTTGATATAAATGGTTTTCGGTAAATGGGAACGGACAATCTCTGTCATAAAGAAGTTCAGACAACATATTTGGCCTTAACTTATGGCATCAAATGCCTTGTTTCATCATTTTCGCTCTTCTTTTCCAATTCAAGGCATCTTTTTTGCTGCTTTTAATTATCTGAACGCCATCATTACCATGAAAACTTTTAATATCATGGACACGTACAAACACACACGAAAAAGAAAAGAAAAGGAAAGTCAAATGGTTTATCAATTAGACGTAAGATATGTAAATGTTATGTCAAATAGTGTCATCGGTATAAAACACAACTTCAAGGCAAATATTATCAAGATTAGATATACGAAGACAACTTATCAAACACATATAAAATAATATCGACATAACCTACCATTTTACAACTTAAAGTATGGATGATAACACCGATTGCTCAAATATAAATTTCGATGATGGTTAAAACTAAAATAACAATTTTCTCAAATACATTTCAAGAAAAAACTTAAATATTAACGAAATCTATAAATAACATACCTCAACGAACCATTTTAGAATTTGAAGACACCAAAACTTTGTCATTTATAGGCCCAACCCATTCGCTCTTCTCACAAACACCTTAAAACCGCATCGTTCAGGTATGAAACAGTGCAATCTTGGTTTCCACCTCCAAGCCTCATTAAAAAACTTAGCCGTCGATTTCCGCCATTCTCCTCATCGCTACATCATCTTCGATAGTCTAAACATGAAAAATCAAAAACCGCTAACAATTAAAACATTAACAATCACACTCCACATCAAATACAATATCTGAAACAAACTGCGACTGCACTTTTACAGCACACGTTTATCTTTCAAATGACAAAATGCAAACACATTGGAAGAATTATGCAAAAAATCGTACCACTTCACTCCAAGGCCTTAAAATGTAAACCACTACCGTTAAGGATACAATACATACTTGTGCCATCGCCGTCATATTTGACAAAAACCGCAGCCTACATTGTGCAAGGAGTTCCCAAGCTAACAACATCGACAACAACCTGAAAACACAATTTTAGACATAAGAACACAGACCTAATGATCCAAGCTACTATAAAAATGATCTAAAAGTTTCATAAATCTAAAAACACGACGACAGACAAAAGAGCATACCATCATTTTCCCTCAACTGGATAAAACACATTTTACGGCACCTATGATTACACACAACCGATGTCAACAATAATCGATGCCATTTGGAAAAAACAACACACGGGCATAAAACTTTACAAACAAATATGAACAAATTTCCACATTAGGTAACATAAACTAAAACATCACAAAACAACCCACCTTTTTTCCTTCCAATAACAAATAACGTAAATTAGATTTACAAACACATCGCACAATATATACAGTAAAGCATATCACCCGGCTACAAAACCTAATACTGAAATTATCGCCGTTAAAAATACAACACGCATCTGTGGTCTCACCCTCATGTTTGGAAATCACAGTGGTATGCACCGCGCACAGAAATCCTAGCCAACAACATCTATAGAAACCTGAAAACATGAATTAGGACATAAGAACAAATGCCTAATGGATTGCCAAACTATAAAAACGATGGATAATAACTTGTTGTGCACTGATATAAACCCGAATCGTCATAGCCAAACCACAATTTTACAACAACTAAATAAAACACGGTTTATAGGATCTATCATTACATAGAACTTTAGTCATTAACACACGACTGTCAGCCATAAAAAAATGCACATATGTCGCCATATTAGTCGCCATAAACTATAACATCACAAAACGACCCATCATTTTATCACTTTCAAATACAAACTAAAAAAACTAAAGGAATATAGTTTCAGCAAGACACAGTTTCCCGTCCAAATAAACTTAAACCAATGCTCTTGTTTGATCTCATATAGTGGTAGAAATGAGCCGAGCTGAGCTCGAGCCTGCCAGAGCTCGAGCTCAGCTCGTTTATATATATAAAGCTCGAGCTCTAGCTTGAGCTCGTTTTGAGCCTCAGATTTTGAAGCTTCCCCCTAGCCATTATAGCCGTCGGCTATGGGACACCAACACACACAAACCAAATTTCTTTTTTGAGTTCCCATGACTATAATGATTACCTATGTTGCTTCCAAGTTAAATACTCACTTCACACATAAAAATCTAGTTTCAAAAATTGGGTTTTCTCTCCCTCTTGCTCTCTCTATTCGGACGACACACACATGCACAAAGCATCCACCAAAGATTTTGAGCTTGAAATCTCATCCTATATTAACCAAATGATAATTTAAACAAAGCAAGAACCAAGTGCTAGTTGCCTTTTGTCCTCCCTTTTCCTTTGTGTGCTCGTCGAACCCAACAAACCCACACAACCTTGCCATTTGATTTTTCCAACTAGCAAATATTATTTAGATGATGATAATATAATCATCCATGAAAGAAAAATGCACGAACAATAAGGTTTATGCATGTTTGAGTTTTGAATGAAATAAAGAGGTTTTGATCTAATTTAGTGTTAGAGGCTAGTGGGAAAATGATTATAAAAGGTTGTGTGTAAGATTTGATTTGAAAAAAGTTAAGGTTTTGGTGTTTTGGTTTGCTTTGAGCCGCGACTACCACAAGAGGGAACAAGACGAGTCCGAGTTTTTGTCTGATCTTGCTTCGTATAGCATTGTAAGTATATCTAATACTAGTGCTATTTTTATTTTTACGATTCGATTGATTCTTGGTAATTGCATGTGATGAAATCCGAGAGATCTTGCGTCGTCTAGTTTATATTTTGTTACTGGTTGATTGAGCGAGTTGAATATGGATTATAGACCATTTAAGATGCGTCGTGACCAAATTTTTAGGTCAAAAATGAATTTTGGCGTGTTTCGTAGTATGTAGTTTTGGGCAGAAACTTTAGCGCGGAAAACGAGGCACGAGATTCTGTAAAATCTAATTTTTGTTTGAAAAATATGATAGAGTTTATTTTTACGATCGTTTTGATATAAAATGGAGCTTCTAACTCCTAATAACGAAGAATCTAGAGCGAAATCGAGATATATACTTTAAGTAGAAAATTCAGCACTTGTAAAATATATAAAAAGCTGGCAGATTCGAAAACATCTGATTTGAGCACTTTCGAGTCCGTTTTAGCATTCCGGCGAAGCACGAAAGTTGTTCGGAATGTCGTTTTACTTTGTCGCGAGGTTTATTAGTTTTAAAATCGCGTAATAACGAGTCAAAACTGAAAGTCAATTTTCTGCGTTATGTTAAAAATATAATAAGTTCCAGCAGAAACTTGCAGGGGCATTTTCATCATTTTCCTTCGAGTTTCAGGTCTCGGTTAGAACTAAAAAGTTGTCCGAAACGTCGTTTTGCATAAAATCTCTTTAGAGTCCGAATCGTGAAAATGTGATATAGCGGGTCGTTTCGGGCGGGTCAGATTTAAGGAAGTATATGTATTTATAAGAGTCAACGTAAAAGTCAAACGGAGATTTTAATCGACACTAATATGTCGTAAAGGTTACGGATGTTTATAAAAATAATAAACGCTATTATTATTCAATAATAACATTTTAGACTTAACGATTTTTACGAACGAAGACGATTCTAAAAATAGTAACTTTTGTAATATTCGGATATAATTCCGATACGGTAAGTAAAAGAGTGATCATAACTCGACTATGTGGGTGGGTTAAGGACCCTAACGAGCAAGAGGATTTCCTCATCAATTGTCTGTGAAATTTGTATCGTTTTAATAGTGCGATGTAAGACACCTAATTCGATTGGTACTAATATTGAGTAGTAATCGAGCGACATAAATTATAGGTCGCGGTTGGGTTCGTTGTCGAGCCGTCTTTGGATTATTTCGGTTATTTTGATCTTCGGCTTAGATCAAGGTGAGTTCATAGCCTCGCTTTTGAACTGTTTTAAATATTTTTAAAACCTGCAAGGGGGATACGTGCTTGTTTTAAAAAGTGAACGCGATGTGTTTTGATATGTGATATGAATCCATGCTATGAGTTTATGTCTTTGACTGTGTACTCGTTAATTACCGAGGAGGTAAAATTTGAATGCATTAAATAGATCTATTGGGTTTGACAGCCCTGTCCGGGGTATGAATTCGAATGTGAGCACCCTATAACGGACATTTGTATGTATTGAGAAGGGGGTGGTGGCATACTACCCTGTCACTCATTGTCTATCCACGATAAATGTTTAAGGTTCGGTACACGGGCTCATACAAGATGGAAATGTGGTGTGGCTTGCCTAGCTAGCAGTCATACGTGTTTTGTGGAACCAAATATTGCGTTCTGATTGTTGTTTGTAAACTCTATGAATTCACTCAACGTTTTGTTGACGTTTTTATCATGGATCACATTATAGGTGCTATTGATGTGCTTGGATGAAACGTAAACGCAGTATCAAAGATTGTGTCATAGTGAAAAGTTTTGTTTATTTAACAAAAGGAACGCTTTGGAAAAGAAGTCGTGTAATGACTTTTGAAATGAGTTTTTAAGTAGTTAGGGACCGTGTACTCTGAATTTACTTCATATAAATAAAATAAATTTTGTTTTATAAACGTATCATTGAACGTTTACTGGGACTCGTGTGCATGTATTATGAAGTAGCACCCCAAATGTTGTATTCCGCTGTGTATCGTATTTTGGGGGTGTTACAGAGTGGTACCAGAGCACGAGTTGTAGCGAACTAAGTCGTTTTACAAAACTTGGACTACAACTTTTCGAAATTATCACGACTTTTACCGTTGTCCGATATCTGTGCGCGCGTTGTTCCCCATCCTTAGATGTCTTGTGTGATGCCTTTAAATGCAATCTATGTGCGCGACAAGTGGGATACACTTGGTATAAGTAAAGATTATATATATATATATATATATATATATATAGATATATACGGCATCCGTTCTATGATGTATGGTTATATATATAACTTGGTATTCGCATCTCGCGAAAAGTTTAATTTCTTTATGCATTTAATGCGATATAATGAAATCATCCTAATATATGATGAGTATAACTTCACATATGATTAAAAATATGTATATGATGATTACTAATATAAGTATTTCTTTTCTTGTAGTATCATGGGCGAACCCTTGTCACCTGATCGTGTGTTCGACTTCCCTATGGATGAGCCAGAGCCGCATCCCGCATATGATTTCTTTGCGCCCGGACCGCCACCCCGGTTATGTTGGTAACCCAAACAACGCAAACGGGCGGATTGAGGCAGATGTGCCATTGTTAGGAGAGATGGGCGAGCCTCTAGGAGCGGAGGTGGACGAGCCGATAGTTGACCCGGTGATTGATGAGGTTGCTGAGCCAATAGCTAAGGGAGAGGAGCTGGTGATCGCCCCAGTGATTGATGTGGAGGAAGACATAGCCATGCTATTCGGTGATGACGATTTTAGTGATGACGATTATGAGGGATTCGAGGATGATGAGGAGGTCTGGGAGGTAAACGAGGAGTGGTTGATGGCTCCCGTCACACCACCTCCGATGCCAGTTGTACCCCCACCGAGCACTTACGAGGTAGGAGGTCCATCTACTGCTGCTGCTGGGGGACAGTCTTTTACCCTCCAGCAACTGGATTTCCTGTGCCTCCGCCAGTGATCGAGGATTTATGTACCCGCATGGGTAACTTGGAGTACAGACATGGACAACTAGTAAAGAAGGTGATCCAGGTGAGCGATGCTGAGGTGGTGGATGGCATTGCTATTAGGGAGATTGGCCCTAGGGTTTCTGCTGTAGAGGGACATGTACAGGTTATGGCGTCCCAGATGGTTCATGCCGTGGGTAGACTGGAGCAGGTCGGTACCTAGATGGAGCAGGGTCAGCAGGCTGTGACCCAGAGGGATGAGACGATCGAGGGATTGAGCCAGCAGGTGCAGACTTTACAGGCCGCCGTACAACATAGGGACGTGCAGATTCAGCAGCTTCAGGCTTTGGTTTCCGAGATGAGCAGTCGCGAGAGTACCTTGATGCAGTGCATTATTGGGATGGATAGATGCCTTGCCGATCTAGAGAGGAGACCTCCGGGGCCTCAGTAGTATTATTACTTGTTTTTCTGATTTTTAGATAGATTATGTTCATTTTGTATAGTCACTAAACTGCTAGTGCCAGTTAGTGAGGTCATGCTGCCGGGTGTATTTTGTTTTTGTAAACATCGTAGCCATTCGAATATGTTAGGATGCTTGTATTAGATACTCGGAAATTATTATGATTGGATGTATCGGTCTTAGAACTGAAGATTGTAGCTTTTGGGGGAACATTATTATGGTTATGAAAGATTATGATTATTCCTGGTTATGAATTTTGTGTGATTATGGATGTTGATGCCCTTGAGTGTTGAATGATTCC
>BQNB010062943.1:6105-34138 GCA_026074375.1 Tanacetum coccineum
TTCTAGATCTGGAATAAAATTTAGAAAAAATGGATAAAAAATGTGTTTAAGAAAGTTGCATGCAAGGTGTATGATAAAATGTCTTAAGCAGTAGATTTGAATGCTTATGCAGTAGGTTTTTATTTTAACTAAGATGTTGTAGGTTATTTGGGTTTGTATGTTTGGTTATTTGTGTAATGATGTGGTAGTCAAATAAATTGTAATGGAGTAGGTTACTTATGTTGTTCATATGCATGGTTTAGTGTAAACGTGGCTTGGCGTTTTTAACGAAATTGACTTTGCTCGCCTTCTTTCATCTGTGATGTGGTAGGAAATGAACGGTAATGCAGTAGGGTTTTTAGGTTGTTCATATGCATGATTTAGTGTAAACGTGGCTTGCCGTTTTTAACGAATTTGATAGTGTTTTCTTGCTTTTATCTGTTATGTGGTAGGAAATGAACTGTAATGTAGTAGGTTACTTACGTTGTTCATATGCATGATTTAGTTTAAACGTGGCTTGCCGGTTTTAATAAGTTTGATTATGTTTTCTTGCTTTTATGTGTGATGTGGTAGGAAATGAACTGTAATGCAGTAGGTTACTTACGTTGTTCATAGAAATGATTTAGTGTAAACGTGGCATGCCGATTTTAACGAAATTGATTGTGTTTTCTTGCTTTTGTCTATGATGTGGTAGGAAATGAATTGTAATGCAGTAGGTTACTTACGTTGTTCATATGCAAGATTTAGTGTAAACGTGGCTTGCCGTTTTTAACGAAATTGATTTTGCTTGCCTACTTTTGTCTTTGATGTGGTAGGAAATGAATTGTAATGCAGTAGATTACTTACGTTGTTCATAGAAATGATTTAGTGTAAATGGGTCTTGCCATTTTTAAAAAATTGATTTTGCTTGCCTCTTTTTGTGTTTGATTTGGTAGGAAATGAACTGTAATGCAGCAGGTTACTTACGTTGTTCATGGCATGATTTAGTGTAAACGTGGCTTGCCGTTTTTAACGAAATTGATTGTGTTTTCTTGCTTTTATCTGTGATGTGGTAGGAAATGAATTGTAATGCAGTAGGTTACTTACGTTGTTCATATGCATGATTTAGTGTAAACGTAGCTTGCCTTTTTACCGAAATTAATTTTGCTTGCCTCCTTTTGTATTTGATTTGGTAGGAAATGAAGTGTAATGCAGTAGGTTACTTACGTTATTCATGGCATGATTTGGTGTAAACATGGCTTTCCGTTTTTAACGAAATTGATTTTTCTTGCCTTTTTTGTATGTGATGTGGTAGGAAATGAACTATAATGCAGTAGGTTATTTACGTTGTCCATAGGCATGATTTAGTGTAAACGTGGCTTTCCGATTTTAACAAAATTGATTGTGTTTGCTTGCTTTTGTCTGTGATGTGGTAGGAAATGAACTGTAATGTAGTAGGTTTTTTACGTTGTTCATATGCATGAATTAGTGTAAACGTGGCTTGCCGTTTTTAACGAAATTGATTTTGATTGCCTTCTTTCGCCTGTGATGTGGTAGGAAATGAACGGTAATGTATGTTTTTTAGGTTGTTCATATACATGATTTAGTGTAAACGTGGCTTGCCGTTTTTAACGAAATTGATTGTGTTTTCTTGCTTTTGTCTGTAATGTGGTATGGAATGAATTGTAAGAGCTCGTTTGAGAGAATCCATATGCCAAAAATGAATATTCAAATTGTTTTCCTTTTCTTTTACCAATGATAAACCGATCAATTGTAATGAAATAAATGTATATCATACATTTTTAATGGAAGATTATCTTATTTACAGTATCTTTTGTGTTCATTTTGTTTAGTGCATCATAGTTTTAAATCTAGTGCATCAGTGTTTTTGGTTTATATAACTAGTGCATCATAGTTACAATGTTGCTACATCATAGTTCAAAATACCAATGCATCAAATTGTAACTAATCCTAGATCTAGTGCATCATATTTTTATATTTAATGCATCATTGTGTTTGTTTTACACTATGATGCACTAGTTATATACATTGTGATGCACCGTTTTATATACTATGATGCACTAGGTGTATACACGGTGATGCAATGGTATTAGTAGTGTATCACATTTAAAAATCTAACACAAAGTAAACAATTTAGTACACCATAGGTATTTGTTAGTAACATCAAAAGTTAAGACATCATACTATTAATATTTTTTATTCAGTTGATGTAATAAAAAAAATTCTTTATACTTAAGTGAATATATACAATGTTATGCACCAGATTTTTATATTGTGATGCACTTGATATATACATTATGATGCACCAATTGTATACATTGTGATGCACTAGTTTTATACATTTTGATGCACTAGTTTTATACACTGTGATGCACTAGTATTTTCTATACATCATAGTGAACAATTTAGTTAACCACAGATTATAATATGCTCATTCAGAATCAGCACCAATCAAAATTACTTAATACTAAACAAACATTATGCTCATTAGAACTACATTACTTAGTATTAAACATTCAGTA
This sequence comes from Tanacetum coccineum, assembly GCA_026074375.1. Taxonomy (NCBI): domain Eukaryota; kingdom Viridiplantae; phylum Streptophyta; class Magnoliopsida; order Asterales; family Asteraceae; genus Tanacetum; species Tanacetum coccineum. Next base: position 8,607 of record BQNB010062943.1, read on the forward strand.
ATCCAAAGTATTACAACTAAAAATTTGAAACATCTAGTAGAATTTACACCATTTTTTGAAGTAACAATTATAATTTTTCTACGAATGAAAACACTTCAAATCTCTCTCACTCATACTTTAATTCTTTCACATATTAGGTTGATCTTTACTCTATTTTCAGGAGTTAGAATCTTGCAGTCAACTCGTAGCCCTTATATGAGAAATTTCCATCTCGTTGCCTTTTCCAAAGCAGGATATTTCAGAACATGCCTAACGCTGTGAGTACCAAGATAGATTATTAAAGTGATGCACTATCTTATAAACGAATTGATGCACTTAATATAAACATAACAAATTCATTTCCTACCACATCACAGGCAAAAGCAAAGAAAACACAAGTAACCTACTGCATTACAACTCATATCCTACCACATCACAGGCAAAAGCAAGAAAACACAATCAATTTCGTGAAAACCGGTAAGCCACGTTTATACTAAATCATTCCTATGAACAACGTAAGTAGCCTACTGCTTTACAGTTGATTTCCTACCACATTAAAGACAAAAGTAGGCAAGCAAAATCAATTTCGTTTAAAACGGCAAGCCACGTTTACACTAAATCATGCATATGAACAACATAAGTAACCTACTGCTGACTCTACATACTGACTACATCTACGCTCTACTTCATACTACTCTACTCTCTACCTTTACTACTTACTCCTTCTCTCATCGCTAAACTACTCCACCTACTTCTACTCTACTACATTCTACATCCTATACCTACACCATACTTCCTCTACTAACTCTTAATACTAACACTCTTGCTACTTATACTTACCTAATCCCCTACACAACTTACTTTTACTACCTACTCTCTAATACTACTCTCTCACATACACCTTAACTACTCTACTCTTACTACTTACTACATATCTACAACTACTACTCTACTACTAACCTACTCATCACCTAACTCCTACCTACTCTACTTCTACTCTCACTCTCAGCATTAACAAATTCATTTCCTACCACATCATAGACAAAAGCAAGAAAACACAATCAATTTCTTTAAAATCGCTAGCCACATTTACACTAAATCATGACTATGAACAAGTAAGTAACCTAATGCATTACCGTTCATTTCCTACCACATCAAAGACAAAAGTAGGCAAGCAAAATCAATATTGTTAAAAATGGCAAGCCACGTTTACATTAAATCATGCATATGAACAACATAAGTAACCTACTGCATTACAATTCATTTCCTACCACATCAGAAACAAAAGCAAGAAAACACAATCAATATCATTAAAATCGGCAAGCCACGTTTACACTAAATTATTCCTATGAACAATGTAAATAACCTACTGCATTACAGTTCATTTCCTACCACATCACATGCAAAAGCAAGAAAACACAAGTAACCTACTGCATTCCAACTCATTATCCACCACATCACAGGCAAAAGCAAGAGGCAAACAAAATCAATTTTGTTAAAAACGGCAAGCCACTTTTACACTAAATCATGCATATTAACAACGTAACCTACTGCATTACAGTTCATTTCCTACCACATCACAGACAAAAGAAGGCAAGCAAAATCAATTTCGTTAAAAACAGAAAGCCACGTTTACACTAAATCTTGCATATGAACAACGTAAGTAACCTACTGCATTACAATTCATTTCCTACCACATCACAGATAAAAGCAAGAAAACACAATCAATTTCGTTAAAACCGGCATGCCACATTTACACTAAATCATTTCTATGAACAACGTAAGTAACCTACTGCAAAACAATTCATTTCCTACCACATCACACACAAAAGCAAGAAAACATAATCAAACTTATTAAAACCGGCAAGCCACGTTTAAACTAAATCGTGCATATGAACAACATAAGTAACCTACTGCATTACAGTTCATTTCCTACCACATCACAGGCCAAAGCAAGAAAACACAATCAAATTCGTTAAAAACGGCAAGCTACGTTTACACTAAATCATGCATATGAACAACCTAAATACCTACTGCATTACCGTTCGTTTCCTACCACATTACAGATAAAAGAAGGCAAGAAAAATAAATTTCGTTAAAAACGGCAAGCCACGTTTACACTAAATCATGCATATGAACAACATGTTTAACCTTCTGCATTGCAATTCATTTCCTACCACATCACAGATAAAAGCAAGCAAACACAATCAATTTCGTTAAAACCGGCAAGCCACGTTTACACTAAATGATGCCTATGGACAACGTAAATAACCTACTGCCTTACAATTCATTTCCTACCACATCACAGATAAAAGAAGACAAGAAAAATCAACTTCGTTAAAAACGGAAAGCCATGTTTACACTAAATCATGCATATAAACAACGTCAGTAATATACTGCATTACAATTCATTTCCTACCACATTACAAACAAAAGCAAGAAAACTTAATAATTTTTTTAAAAACGACACGCCACGTTTACACCAAATCATGTCATGAACAACGTAAATAACCTACTGCATTACAGTTCATTTCCTACCAAATCAAAGACAAAAAGAGGTAAGCAAAATAAATTTTGTTAAAAACGGCAAGCCAAGTTTTCACTAAATCATAAATATGAACAACTTAACTAACCTACTGCATTACAATTCATTTCCTACCAAATCACAGACAAAAGAAAGAAACATAATCAATTTCGTTAAAAACGGCAAGCCACGTTTACACTAAATCATGCATATGAATAACATAAAAAACCTATTGCATTACAGTTCATTTCCTACTACATCACAGAGAAAATAAGGAAAGAAAAATCGATTTCGTTAAAAACGGCAAGCCATGTTTATACTAAATCATGTATATGAACAATGTAAGTAACATACTGCATTACAATTCATTTCCTACCACATCACAGATAAAAGCAAGAAAACACAATCAATTTCGTTAAAAACGGAAAGCCACGTTTACACTAAATCATGCCATGAACAACGTAAGTAACCTACTGCATTACAATTCATTTTCTACCAAATCAAACATAAAAGGAGGCAAGCAAAATCAATTTCGTTAAAAATGGCAAGCCATATTTACACTAAATCTTGCATATGAACAACGTAAGTAACCTAATGCATTACAATTTATTTCCTACCACATCACAAACAAAAGCAAGAAAACACAATCAATTTCGTTAAAACTGGCATGCCATGTTTACACTAAATCATTTCTATGAACAACGTAATTGACCTACTGCATTACAGTTCATTTCCTACCACATCACACACAAAAGCACGAAAACATAATCAAACTTATTAAAATCGACAAGCCACGTTTAAACTAAATCATGTATATGAACAACGTAAGTAACCTACTGCATTACAATTCATTTCCTACCACATCACAGACAAAAGCAAGAAAACACAATCAAATTCGTTAAAAACGGCAAGCCACGTTTACACAAATCATGCATATGAACAACCTAAAAAACCTACTGCATTACCGTTCCTTTCCTACCACATCACAGACGAAAGAAGGCAAGCAAAATCAATTTCGTTAAAAACGGCAAGCCACGTTTACACTAAATCATGCATATAAACAATGTAAAAGCCTTACTGCATTACAGTTCATTTCCTTTCACATCACAGACAAAAGAAGGCAAGCAAAATCAATTTCGTTAAAACCGGTAAGCCACATTTACAGAAAATCATGCCTATGGACAACGTAAGTAACCTACTGCATTACAATTTATTTCCCACCACATCAAAGTTTAAAATCAAGTGCATCACACAAATAACCAAACATATAAACACAAATAACCTACTGCATCTTAGTTAAAATAAAAACCTACTGCATAAGCATTCAAATCTACTGCATCACAGTAATAAATTCTAGTTAAGACATTTTATCAAACACCTTGCATGTAACTTTATTAAACATGTTTTGTAACCATTTTTTTACTATATTTTGTTCCAGATCTAGAATAAAACATGATGCCAGTTTGAATCTAACTCTGAAGATAGCATGCTTAGATCAATGAAAACATAAAAAACAAACATCGGGTGTTTAAATTATGATCCTACTATCATTAACTCTTCCTATTTGCTAAATTAATCAACAAAAACATAATATTAGGATAAGAAAAAAAATCAAATCTATGCAGTAACATATAACTAATCAAAAATATACTTACGAGGCGGTAGAAGATTTGGTAGATTCATCATCACCGTCGTTGACGCATAAACTTTTTTGAGTGGTGGATTGAAAATCCAAGAAATCGATAAAATAACAACCATTGATGCGTTAGATTTGGATTCAAATAAATGAAAAAAAATGTATTTTCGCAACATAATGTCAACAACAAGAAGATATGTAATTAGATTTAACTTTGATAGTGTATATTTTATTGGATCATGACAAAATCAGAATAGTTATATGTAAATATGGTATTTCGTTAATTTGCCCAAAAACAATTGATATATAATATTCCCATATACTATTGTATGGTATAAAATTACGAGTTTTAAAAAATATGATTACCTCTTTCCACTTTTGCCCTGTTTTTCAATCAATGATAATCTTTTCCTCCCATGTTAGTTTTTAATTAGGGTCTTTGTTTATGAGTGTGTGTTTTAATAGAGATATTATTTTTTTAGAAAATGAAAAAGAGGGGTAAGATATCGTGGAATGAAAAAGGAGCGGTTGTGTAAATGTGTCTTTTGTAAAATTGCCCCTGAAGTTTGTGTTAATTACCATCCAGCCACCTCCCTTTTTGATCTAACTAATTTTGATCCAATGGTTGAGATCTTTTCCTACCCTTTTTATTATAACATTCTTTTTATTATAACCCTATCTTGTATATATATATATGTATATGTGTATATAATCCACAAGCACAATGACAAGAAAACACAAATCAAATTCGGTTAAAAACGACAAGCCAAGTTTACTCTTAATTCATGCATTATGAACAACCTAAAAACCTACTGCATGAAAGTTCATTTATTCTACCAATAAAGAAGAAAGATGGAAAGCAAAAAATCAATTCGTTAAAATGGCAAAGCCATCGTTTTTACACTAAATCATGACATATGAATGAACAAAGTAATAAGTAACCTACTACATTACTCCAATTCATTTCCTACCACATCTAGACAAAAGCAAGCAAACACAATCAATTTTGGTTTAAAATCGGAAAGCACGATTCTTACAACTAAATCATTGCCTATGGAAAGTAACTAAACCTACTGCATTATAGTTCATTTACTACCACATCCTCATACAGATAAAGGCAAGGAAAAATACAATTTCGTTAAAAAAAGAGAATCCAATGTTTACACCAAATCATCGGCCATGATTCAAACGTTATGTAATTACTGCATTACACTTACATTTCCTACAAATTCAAATACAAAAGGATGGCAAGCAAATTAATTTCTGGTAAAAATCGTGCAACGCTTACGTTTACAATTAAATCATGCATATAAACAACGTAAGTAACCACTACTGCATTACAAATTTCAAGTTACTCCCACATCATAGACAAAAAGCAAGAAAAACACAATCAATATTCTTTAAAACGGCCAAGAAACGTTTACAAAAAATCGTACATTTAAACCACGGTAAAAAACCTACGCATTTACAGTTCATTTCCTACAACATCACAGATTAAATAAGGCAAAGAAAATATCAATTTCGTTAAAATATGGCAAGCCATGTTTATCACTAAATCATGCATATATTAACACTTATTACTGCAATTTTTATATTCCATTTCTACAAAATTAAAGATAAATGCAGAAAAAACACAACGAATAAATATTTTTCGTTTTAAAAAAGGCAAGGACATGTTTACACTAAATCATGCCAATGGATATACCGTATAGGCTAACATAAATGCATTAGAGTTCATTCCTACTCAAATCAATATTCAATAAAGGAGGCAAGCAAAATCAATTTTGTTAAAAACCTGGGATACAGACACGTGTACACCTAAATCATTTCTTTAGTGGAACTAACGTAAGTAATATACTGCATTACAATTCATTTTCCTACCACATCAAAGACAAAAAGTAGGCAAGCAAAATCAATTTCGTTAAAAACGGCAAGCCATGTTTACACTAAGTTCTTGCTAGGAACAAACGTAAGTTAACCGACTGCATTACGCCAATTCAATTTCCTCCACATTATTGACAAAAGCAAGAAAACACAATCACTCCATTTGCGTTATTTAGGCATGAAATCGGTTTAGCTAACTAATGCATTTCTATATGAACAACGGTAAGTAACATACTACATTTCAGTTTATTTCCTACCTCTTAACAAATGTCAAAAATGAAGAAATAAATAATCATAAATTATTTGAATTCTGCATGCCCACATTTAAACTACACTTATGCTTAAGAATCTAAGCTAAGTACCTTCTGCATTACAGTTCATTTCCTACCACATCACAGACAAAAGCAAGAAAACACAATCAAATTCGTTAAAAACATCAAGCCACGCTTACACTAATCAGTGCTTATGTAATAACCCTAATAAACATACTACATTACGTTTACATTTTCTACAATCACAGACGAAAGAAGGCAAGCAGTTAATCAAGGTGGTTATATACGGACAAACAACGTTTACACCTAAATCATGCATATGAACCACATAAGTAACCTACTGCATCTACATTTCATTTCTTTTCACATCCAGGAAAAAAGATAAAGCAACACAACTCAATTTCGTTTAAAACCGGTAGCCACATTTACACTAAATCGGTGCCTATTGGACATACGTAATTAACATCACTTGCATTATAGTTTATTACTACCAACAATCAAAGTCTAAATCAAGTGCATCACACAAATAACCAAACATACAAACACAAATAACCTACTGCATCTTAGTTAAAATAAAAATCTACTGCATAAGCATTCAAATCTACTGCATCAAAGTAATAAATTCTAGTTAAGACATTTTATCAAACACCTTGCATGCAACTTTCTTAAACACGTTTTGTATCCATTTTTTCTAAATTTTGTTCCATCTAGAACAAAATATGATGTCAGTTTGAATCAAACTCTTAATATAGCATACTTAGATCAATGAAAACACAAAAAACAAACATCGGGTGTTTAAATTATGATCTTACTATCATTAACTCTTCCTATTTGCCTAAATTAAAATCTCAAATTCTATTTTTGGATAAGTTATCAAATATATTGCATTTGTTGTAACAAATAATTATTTTATTTATTATATATCTTACGAGGCGGTAGAAATAGTGTGGTTGATTTCGTCGTCACCGTCGTTGACGCATAAACTTTTTTGAGTGGTGGATTGAAAATACAAGAAATCGATAAAATAACAACCATTGATGCGTTAGGTTTCTTCGTTGATTTGGATAATTCTTGATGAACTAGATTTGGATTCAAATAATTAGGGTCTGTGTTTATGAGTGTGTGTTTTAAGAGAGTGATATTATTTTTTTGGACAATTAAAAATGATGGGTTCGGTTATTTGAGGTTATGAAAAATGAGCGCTTGTGTAAATGTGTCTTTTGTAAAATTGCCCCTGAAGTTTGTGTTAATTACCATCCAGCCACCGCCCTTTTTGATGTAATTAATTTTGATCCAATGGTTGAGATCTCTTCCTACCCTTTTTATTATAACATTCTTTTTAATTATTAAACCACCCCAACCCCCCCCCCCCCCCCCCCTCCCCACCACCCCCCCACCCCCCATACCCACCATGTATATTAATATAACATATATTATATATTTTATGATTTCTATACTATATATATATATAGGGATGAGTTCTAGAGAAAACCTCATCTCTATAGAAAACCTAGAAAACTAAACTACAGGGTAGATTTTGTAAACATTTAAACTTTAAGGTAAACTTTAAAAAAATAACTTTATTTAATTATACGTAGTTATATAATTTAATAGATATTTTTTAAATATTAAAAAAAATTCAATTTAAAAAAAATCAATTTTTTTTTTCAAAAAATGTTTTTTTCGAAAAAAAAATTCGAAATTTTTTCTTTTTTTGAATTTTTTTTTCAAAAAAAATCGATATTTTTGAAAGTTCGAAAAAAGGTTCGAAATTTTGAAAACAAGTTCGAAAACTTGGAAAAAAAGTTTTAAAATATAAAAGAAAGTTCAAAACTTTTTAAAAAATTCAAAGTTTTAAAAAAAAATTCGAAAATTTGGAATAAAGTTCGAAATTTGGAAAACAAGTTCGAAAATATGAAAAAAAAATGAAAATTTAAAAAACAAGTTCGGAAAAATGGAAAAAAATTCGAAACATTTTTCAAAAAATCGAAATTTTAAAAAAATACGAAATTCTTTTTCTCAGAAAAAAAATCGATCTTTTTGAAAATTTGAAAAAAGTTCAAAAAATTAAAAAATTAGAAAATTAAAAAAAATCGATATTTTTATGAAAATTCGAAAAAAAGTTCGATAATTTGAAAAAAAGTTGGAAAATTTGAAAAAAAGTTCGAAAATTTGAAAAAAAATCGAAAATTTTATAAAAAAGTTCGAGTATTTGAAAAAAAGTTTGGAAATTTGAAAAAATGGTTCGAAAATTTGAAAAAAAGTTCAAAAACTTGAAAAAAAATTCGAAAATTTGAAAAAAAGTTAGAAAATTTTAAAATATAGTTCGAAAATTTGAAAATTTAAAAAAAAATCGAAAATTTGAAAAAAAAAATCAAAAATTTGAAAAAAAAAGTTCGAGTATTTGAAAAAAAAAAAAAAGTTCGAAAATTTGAAAAATAGTTCGAAAATTTGAAAAAAAGTTATAATTTTTTTTAAAAAAATTGAAAATTTGAAAAAAAGTTTGTAAATACGAAAAAAAAAAAAGTTCGAATCCTTGGAAAAAAAAGTTCGAAAATTTGAAAAAAAAAGTTCAATTTTTTTTAAAAAGTTCAAAAATTTGATAAAAAGTTCGAAAATTTGACAAAAAAGTTCAAAAATTTGAAAAAAAAGTCGATTTATTTTTAAATTTTGAAAAAAAATTCAAACATTTTTTCAAAATATGTGTTACGGCATCTCTTAGTATGACAAGAGCATCAGGTTAGTTATGGCATCTGTTTGTTTTGTTTTGTGCATCCATTTGTAATGAAAATTTAGTGGGCATCATTTTTGTATGTGTCATCCACTCAAACTATGTTGTTATAGACATCTTCTTAGTATGATAAGTAAGAGCATCAGGTTAAGATAGGGTATCTGTTGTTTTTATTTAGTGCATCCATTTGTTCTGAACATTATGGCCATCATTGTGTACGTTTAGAGATATGTATTTGTATGTTTGTTTAGGGGGTAAAATGTAATCAGAGTCACGTTATCGATTATTGTTATATTAATGGGCATCATTTAGGTGTTATTAAGGCACTTCAAATCGAATTGTTTACAAACGTTTTGTTTTGTATTATAATTAGTGCATCCAAATCATTTGTTACGACATCTCTTTAGTAATGATAAGAGCATATGGTAAGTTGGGCTTTTGTTAGTTTTTTGTTTGGCATTCCATTTTGTAGGAATCTTAAGAGCGCATCATTGTGTATGTTAGGGCATCTATTTGTATATTTAGAGTAATGGGTAATCATAATCAGTTATTGCTTATTGTTATGATAAGGGCATCTGTTAGTATAATTAGGGCATCACATGAATTGTTACAACGTTTGTATGTATACTTGTTGCATCCAAAAATATGTGATTAAGACATCTATTAGTATGATAGAGCATCAGATGTTAAGTTATGGCATTTGTTTGTTTTGGATTAGTGCATCAAATTTGTATAAACTCATCTAGGGGTATATTGTGTATTTGCATCCAAAATATGTGTTAAGGCATCTCTTAGTATGATAAGAGCATCATGTTAAGTATGGATCTGTTTGTTTTATTTAGTGCATCCATTTGTATGAACATTAGGGCATCATTGTGTACGTGTAGGACATGTATTTGTATGTTTAGGGGTAACGTGTAATCAAAATCAATTATCGATTATTGTTATGATAAGGGCATCTGTTAGTGTGATTAGGGCATCAAACGAATTTTTAATCGTTGTTTGTTCTGAGTTAGTGCATCCCAAATATTTGGTAAAGGCATATCAACAGGACTGATAAGAGGCAATCATGTTAAGTTAGGGGCATACTATATGTTTTGTTTTAGTGCATCCATTTGTTTATGAACCATTTTTAGGACCAATCTATTATGTACGTTTAGGGCATTTATTTGTTTGTTTAGGGTAACGTGTAATCATAATCAGTTATCATTTATTGTTTTGATAAGTGCGTCTGTTAACATGATTAGGGCATCACATGAGTTGTTACAACGTTTGTATGTATAATTAGTGCATCCAAAATATTTGTTACGACGTCTCTTAGTATGATAAGAGCATCATGTTAAGTTATGGTCATTTGTTTTTTTTTTTGTTTAGTGCATCCATTGTATGTTCATTAGGCATATTTGTGGTATGTTGCATCAAAAAATATGGTAGGCATTCTTAGTCATGACATGATAAGATAAGCTGGGGTTTTAGGAAGAGCATTTGTTTGTTTTATTTAGTGCAATCCATTTGTAATAAACATTCCAATTAGGCATCACATAATAGTGTATGTTTTGGGCTGTATTTGTATGTTTAGGAGATGGTATCCGTGTAATTCTTAATCAAATTATGATTATGTTTATTGATTATAGGGTCAATATGTTAGTCGTGTCTGGGATTTGGGATTCAAACGGAAATTTTTTCTTTTCAATCAATGTTTGTATTGTATTAGTTAGGGAATCCAAAATTATTTTTTACGGAATCTCAAAGTATGATAACGAGCTCATGCTAAGTATAGGGCATCTCGTTTGTTTTGTATAGTGATCCAATTTGTATGAAACTTTTGGCATCATTATGTTAGTTTTAGGGCATTCTATATTGTTTGGTTTAGGGTAACGTGTAATCATAATTAGTTATCAATTATTGTTATGATAAGTGCGTCTGTTAGTATGATTAGGGCATCACACGAATTGTTACAACATTTGTATGTCATATTAGATGGGCATGTATTTGTATGTTTAAGGGGAAACATGTAATCAGAGTCAGTTATCGATTATTGTTATGATATGGGCATCTGTTAGTGTGATTAGGGCATCAAACGAATTGTTACAACGTTTGTTTTGTATAATTAGTGCATCCAAAATATTTGTTACGACATCTCTTAGTATGATAAGAGCATCATGTTAAGGTAGGGCATCTGTTTGTTTTATTTAGTGCATCCATTTGTATGAACATTAGGGCATCATTGTGTATATTTAGGGCATGTATTTGTATGTTTAAGGGTAACGTGTATTCAAAATCAATTATCGATTATTGTTATGATAAGGGCATCTGTTAGTGTGATTAGGGCATCAAACGAATTTTTACAACGTTTGTTTGTATAATTAGTGCATCCAAAATATATGTTACGACATCTCTTAGTATGATAAGAGCATCACGTTAAGTTATGGCATCTGTTTTTTTTGTTTAGTGCATCCCTTTGTATAAACATTAGGGCATCATTGTGTATGTTGCATCTAAAATATGTGTTACGACATCTCTTAGTATGATAAAAGCATCATGTTAAGTTAGAGCATCTATTTGTTTTATTTAGTACATCCATTTATATGAACATTAGGGCATCATTGTGTATGTTTAGGGCATGTATTTGTATGTTAAGGGGTAACGTGTAATCAGAATCAGTTATCGATTATTATTAAGATAAGGCCATCTGTTAATGTGATTAGGGCATCAAACGAATTTTTACAACGTTTGTTTATATAATTTGTGCATCCAAAATATATTTTACGGCATTTCTAAGTATGATAAAAGCATCAAGTTAAGTTAGGGCATCTGTTTGTTTTGTTTAGTGCATCCATTTCTATGAACATTAGGGCATCATTGTGTACGCTTAGGGCATTTATTTGTTTGTTTAGGGTAACGTATAATCATAATCAGTTATCAATTATTGTTAGGATAAGTGCGTCTGTTAGTATGATTATGGCGTCACACGAATTGTTACAACGTTTGTTTGTATAATTAGTGCATCCAAAATATGTGTTACGACATCTTTTATTATGATAAAAGCATCATGTTAAGTTAGGGCATCAGTTTGTGTTGTTTAGGGTATCTATTTGTATGGACATTAGGGCATCATTGTGTGTGTTGCATCCAAAATATTTGTTACGACATCTCTTAGTATGATAAGAGTATCATATTAAGATAAGGTATCTGTTTGTTTTGTTTAGTGCATCCATTTGTATGAACATTAGGGCATTATTGTGTATGTTTAGGGCATCCATTTATATGTTTAGGGTAACGTGTAATCATAATCAGTTATCGATTTTTGTTATGATAAGGGCATCTGTTAGTACGATTAGGGCATCACACAAATTGTTACAACGTGTGTTTGTATAATTAGTGCATTCAAAATATGTGTTACGACATCTCTTAGTATGATAAGAGCATCATGTTAAGTTATGGCATCTGTTTGTTTTTTTTAGTGCATCCATTTGTATGAACATTAGAGCATCATTGTGTATATTGCATCCAGAAATATTTGTTACGACATCTCTTTGTATGATAAGAGCATCATGTTAAGATAGGGTTTCTGTTTGTTTTGTTTAGTGCATCCATTTGAATGAACATTAGGGCACCATTGTGTATGTTTATGACATTTATTTGTTTGTTTAGGGTAACGTGTAATAATAATCAGTTATCGATTATTGTTATGATATGGGCATCTGTTAGTATGATTGGGGTATCACACGAATTGTCACAATGTTAGTATAATTAGTTGATCCAAAATATGTGTTACAACATCTCTTAAAATACAAATTATAACATTTGTTTGTTTTCAAACGGATGCTCTAAAGTACCTCAAACAGATGCACTAAAATCCATATTTATCGAAAAAAAGTTGGAAAAAAAGTTTGTGAAAAGAAATTTACGGAAAAAAATCGTAATTCTTTTAAAAAATATATCAAATTTTTTTTTTGGAATTTTGATTTAAAATTTTCGTATTTTTTTAAAAAAATTTCGAAATGTTATCAAATTTTCGAATTTTTTTTCAAATTATTTCACTTTTTCTCAAATTAAAAAAAAACGTCGACTTGTTTTTCGGATTATCAAACTTTTTTTTAAATTTTCGAACTTTTTTTCAAAATTGTCGATTTGAAAAATATCGATTTTTTTCAAATTTTTGAAGTGTTTTGAAGACTAGTGATTTGACTGTTCATAACAGATTTATATTTATTTTTATAGATTTTAGTTATTTTAAATCTCGTAATGTCGTAACTTATTCGTTTTAACTCCGTTTTAGAGATTACTTTGAGTATCGTCATCTCGTATTTAAAGTTTTTCATATTTAATGATGTTTTAAAAATATTAGTTTCTTGGTGAATTCAGTTTTTATAAAAATAGTGTATAAAAGTTTTTTATTTTATGTAAACTTGAATATCGGTCGTATCTTTTTTGCGTTATTATATCAGTTTTTTGAGGTTTCTTATCATTTTGAATCGTTCATGTTGGTGTATTAATCTTTTGAAATGTAAAAAATATTGTCTAAAACATGAACTAAAACAGCCCACAAATGTCTTTAATCTCACTTGAAATCATAAATTTTAATTAATTAACTTTTAATCAATAGTTTATACTTAAACATTTTCCACTAAACCAAACATGTTAACATACTTATAATTCATTATTCTATGATATTACCAATCCCATATCATATGAAAAGTGTACAAAAATCATAATCACAGGTAAGTTATTCTATTTAACATGTTTTAAAACCTAAATGTGATTTAGTTATATATAGAACATGTAAAACACATAAAAATAATTAAAAGTAAAAGACATAAAAATCAATGTTTATAGATAACCTTATTGTGATAAATGATGCTGAGAAATTATAAATCTAAAACCTAGTTTAGATTTTTAACCAAGCTTGCACAGTTAGACACCTTATTTCCTAAGAACCTAATTTCACTTTCTTTGCTTCAACCACTTGATAATACTTAACCTAACCTTCAAACCCACCCTTAGTATGTCTTAGATATGTTATGTGTATGCTTGTATAAGTGGTAGAAAAATTTGTATGGTTTGTGTGGGATGGCCTTTTTGAGCCGTGGGTTTTGCCAAAAGAAAGAGATAAAAGATGAAGTTTTTCACTTAAGGAAATGAGCAAGAAGTATGTGGTTATGTATCTAGTCTAGGCATTATATTTCATATTGTACAATTAACAAAGACAAGACTCAAGGTAAAACATAGGGAGTTAAACATGGAAGTCTATGGTCTTGGTTGGAAAAAGTAGGGAACATCCATGGTTCTTAAGGAGGATGTGTTTTAAGTTTGTTATCTTGTGTTATCTCAAGCTATAACCGGATATGTATATGGATAGGTAATATATTTTTGTAATTTTTTATGTATTGGGTGTAAAGTGGGTATTTGTTGGAAGCGTAGAAAGTTTGTGATTCCGGGGGTATGCCTAAACGTATTTAAATTGCGAAAAGTAAAAACGTTTTACTCAACCAATAAATAATAAATATAAGAAGTTGATTATTACATTTCGTTAAAAGTAATATATTGCTTGCTTGACGAAAACCTTTTATTAGTTTGGTGTCCGTTTACGGTTAATTGTTGATTTGTAGTTTACGCGACTTTTACTATATACTACAGAGAATTTAAAAGTAAACGCGTACGAGAAAGAAAAAAAATTAGTGAAATATTATGTCGTCGTAAATGGACATGTAAAATACGGAATGTTACAGTCTCCTCCGGTTAGAAGAGCCTTGTCCTCAAGGATCAGGTTGCAACACCTGAAGGAGGTACGGTTTCAGAGAAGAGATGCAGATATTTCTTCCGGAATTGGTCTTCATTTTCCCAGGTATACTCAGCTCCTTGCCTAGAGTTCCAACGAACTTTGACCAATGGGATTCTTCTTCGCTTTAGCTTCTCCCCACTCCCGCTCTTCTCGATCTCATATAGGCTATTAAACAAATCGCAAAATTTTCATCATTCTCTATCTCATCCAAAGGTACTTGAAACATTGGCTCACGAGCATATTTTGAGGTTCCGACACATGAAAGAGGCGTGGTCCACCAGCTGAGCTACTGGGGTTACTTCGAGCACGATAAGCCACCGGTCCAACACGCTCCACGATTTCAAATGGTCCCACATATCGTGGTGCTAGCTTCCCTTTCTTACCAAATCGTACCACTCCCTTCCATGGAGATACCTTAAGTAACACTTGGTCGCAATTGGAATTCAAGAGTATTCGCCTCTTATCGCTTTGCTTTTTCTGGCGACTTCTAGCGTCTTAAATCTTTCCTTAATTTGAACATGTCTTTGTTGTCATTTTCTTGCACAATTTTGGTTCCAACAAGCTGACTTTCTCCAACTTCAATTCATATCCGGGGGTTCTACATTTCGCCCGTTACAGAGCTAGAATCGTGCGCACTGATTGCTTGTGTGGTAACTGCTCTATTATAGGAAAAATCAATCAAGGGAAGATTGCTATCCCAATGCCACCAAAAATCATACACAAAGCACGATGCATATACTCCAGCGTCTGCTGAATAGATACGTCTACTCTGACAGCGGTTGAGGGTGGTAAGAGTACTCATGTCTAGTCTGTACCCAACGTTTCTGGAAAAGCTTGCCATAAGTGTGAAGTTTAAATCGCACCATCACGGTCTAACAATGACTTTACAGACGGCACTCCCATAGATCTTGCTACAATCTCATTGGTTAAACTCTTTGCTAATTTCTTCGTCTTTGTCAGTCTTCACCGAATAGGTTATGAAGTAGCAGACTTGGTCAATCTATCCTTAAACGACCCAAATCGTTATCATGCCCTCACATGCTACTTTTAGGCAAATTTGTGGTCAAAGTCCATCATTTCTTATGCCCATTTCACGCAAGGAATTTCTTGGTTGTGAAGAAAAATCCTGAGGGTTTCTGTATGGTCGGCTTTAAATACTTAACAAAACACATTAAGACATATGCTAACGTAACTAGCTAATGTCTCTCTTCATACCAGGCCACCCCATAAAAGTCTCCTCAGATCATAGAACATCTTATCTGCACCGGATGTACTGAATTTCTAGAAGTGTGAAGCTTCATCCATGATCATTTTCCTTACACCACCCAACTGATGGAATCCAGATACGATCAAGAAGTAAATCTTTACCATATCTCGCTGCTCAAAGTGTACTTTCTAATCCTTCTGAGCATTCAGATGGGGCTTTGAAATCCTTGGAAGCTTCGCTTTGCGCTTCTAAAATACTTCGGTCTTAAGTCCAGAATGAATAGTTTTTTACTCATAGCACGTTACTAAGTATTGGCTTTTGAATTTTCTTTTCTGCTCAAGGCATCTGCCACACACGTTCCCTTGGCCCCGGTGGTGCGGTATTTGATATCACACTCGTAGTCATGAGTAGGCTCGATCCACCGCCTTTGGCGCATATTTTAAATCTTTCTAGTCAAATATGTACTGGAGACTCTTGTGGTCACGGTAGATAAACTTTTCGTACCATAAGATAATGTCTCCTGATTTTACGATGCGAACCCCACCGACCCAATTCTAGGTCATGGGTGGTATAATTTTTCTCATGCTTCTTCAACTGTCTTGACGCATATGCTATAACTTTGCCCTGCTGCATCAGCACGCTCCCAAAATCTTGTTTTAATTGCATCACAATAGACCACAAAGTCTTCAGGTCCATCGGGGAGTGCTAACACAGGTGGCATTGCATAGGTTTCTCTTCAGGGATTTGGAAAGCTTCATTCTTGCTTATCGGCCCCACCACATAAGCCTTATTCTTTTGCGTCAACAGGGTAGGGGCTTTGCTGATCTTGGAGGAAAATTGTATAAACCTTCGGTAGTATCCTGCCAATCCTAGAAACGAACGGATTTCTGTTGGTGACTCAGGGGTCATCCAGTTCTTGACCGACTCAACCTTGCTAGGATCTAGTGGATACCATCACGGTTGACCAACATGTCTATGGAACTGTACATCTTGTAACCAAAATTCGCACTTTGAAATTGGCGTACAACTTCTCCTTTTGAGTAAGTCTAAGTGTCTTCAGGTGGACTTCATGTTCTTCTTATGACTTGAGGTAGATTATGATGTCGTAAATGAACACAATTATGAATTTGTCCAAATACGGTTTGCAGACGCGGTTCATTAAGTCCATGAATATTGCTGGTGCGTTCGTCAGCCCAAATGGCATGACTAGAACTCAAAGTGCCTGTATCGAGTCTAACGCGGTATTCGGTTATATTCCTTCCTCTCGGACCTCAAATGATGATATCACGAACGAAGATCTATCTTAAAGAAACAACACAGACTTGTAATTGTTCAAACAAGTCATCAATTCTGGGGATCCTTGAGGTAACGGTTTTTTATAGTCCAACTTGTCTTAGTTCCTGTAGTCCAATGACATTTCATCGAACCGTTCTTTCTTCTTGAAAAAGCACTGGTGCTCCCCTTCGGTGAGTGACTTGGTCGAATAAAACATTCTCTTGAAGTTCTTTGTGAGCTGGTTTGACAATTTCTAACATTTCTGAAGGGGCTAACGGTATGGAAGATCTACAATGGCGATGCGCCATATATAAGCTGGATCGATTGAGAAGGTTTTTATTTTGAGAAGATTGAGAAGGTTTTCAAAAACGATAGATGTTTAACTTTGATTCAAGTTTTTCAAGCGTAGATCTTATTTTAATACAATTTTAATTCAAAATGTGTAAAAAAAATATTGAATCAATGTTAAAAATCTCTTGATTTTGCGATATAACTACAATACTGAATCATCTGTACATTTTTAATTAATCTTTATCATAACTCGATTTTAACAATGATTTGTGAATCAAATTTTTGACATTTGATTCACTATTAAATGATGTTTACTTGTTAATCAAATCAAAAAATATGAATCAAGTTGCTCAAACGAAGATTTCTCAATCTTCTCAAAATAAAAACCTTCTCAATGGAATATATATATATATATATATATATATATATACAACAGGAGGCATTTGACAAATTTAAGCCACGTCATAATGCCATGTCATCACGACTGCCATGTCATTATGTTTTTATATTTTATATTTACATTCTATAATAAAGTTTGATGGGAGATTATAAAGCTTACGAGACAGTCGGTTGGTCAAATGTATTGTTGAGATAAAATCGTACAAACCACTATATAAATACAAACATAAACAACAGAACCATTCTTAATCATCGATCATAAACCCTAAGTTGCAGTTCGGTCTATCCAATGGCTGAAAATAACCGTAGGGAATCAAAACAAATCGTCTACTCATCTGATGAGGAGCTCAGCATTCGTCTAGAGAAGACGAAGGAAAAACAAACTACCACAGCCACAATAACAGCCAACTCCACCATTGTAAGCTCTTTTAATTCACTCTTGGTCGCATAATAAGAGTCCCACTATGAATATGACACTAGGTTTTTAGGAAAAAACACAATTGTAGTAGGGTTTATGACGATCGTTCATGAATTTTATAAACAGGTTATGACCAAAACTTTACTAGATGACGCAAACAATGGTTACAAGAACGGAAATTTATCGTCTACTCATCTGATGAGGAGCTCAGCATTCGTCCAGAGAAGACGCAGGAAAAACAAACTACCATAGCCATAATAACAGCCAACTCCACCACTGTAAGCTCTTTTAATTTACTCTTGGTCGCATAATAAGTGTCCTAGCTCGGTTTTTAGAAAAAACACAATTGTAGTAGGGTTTATGACGATCGTTCATGAATTTTATAAATAGGTTGTGACCAAAACTTTACTAGATGACGCAAACAATGGTTACAAGAACGGAAATTTATCGTCTACTCATCTGATGAGGAGCTCAGCATTCGTCCAGAGAAGACGCAGGAAAAACAAACTACCACAGCCACAATAACAGCCAACTCCACCATTGTAAGCTCTTTTAATTCACTCTTGGTCGCATAATAAGAGTTCCACTACAAATATGACACTCGATTTTTAGAAAAAAACACAATTGTAGTAGGGTTTATGATGATCGTTTATGAATTTTATAAACATGTTGTGGCCAAAACTTTACTAGATGACGCAAACAATGGTTACAAGAACGGAAATTTTGCATGTTCACCGTTGTCACTTGATATCTCATTAGGAATGTTGGCTGCAGGAGCTGAAGGCGAAACTCTGAAACAATTATTAGTGTTTCTTGGACATGAAAGCGTTGACAATTTTCTTTCTCAGTCGCCAAGTTCCATACTTCTTAAATAGATTTTATCAAACCTGAAAATTGATCTTCATCAATTCAATTTAGCGAATGGTGTTTGGGTCGATAGAAGGGCAGAACCTATTCAATCTAGCTACCAAAAGGTTCTTGAAACTGTTTACAGAACAGAAGTCAGATCTGTGGACTTCAGAGATAAAGTAAATTTTGTATAAAAGTACTAAGTTTTCTTTCGTACAAAAAACTTTGTTTACAAACATAAAAGACCATAATAAGTCTTTGCACAACATGATAAGCTAGATGCAAACAAAAAGAATCATGCATAACATGTTGAAACATAAACAAGTATTTAGCTCTAACCAAGTGATATTTTTAGTAAATGAGCTATCATTTACAGTAGATAGAACAAAATAAAAAACACACAATTTGCATAGAAAAGTTTAAGCTTAGGTCAGCCTTAGTACAAAGTATATTACTAATAACCATGCATAGTTACCCCACACATGTCACACCCCCAAAATCGGACAGGCAGCGGAATAGTAGCATTGGGGTGCGACTTCATAGCACAACAATCAAGATATAGGAAACGACCTTAAATGGACGTTTTAAGATAAGATTTCATTCGATGCCATAGCAAAATATCAGAGTTCATACATTAGGTCCCATATGTTTTAAAAGTCATAAACATTTCCACATACGTTTTTAATTAAACAAAAGCTTCATACTACCAAAAGGTGACTTAAGTTTTTATAGATAAAAGTTGCATTGAATTTAAATAAACACATAATCCATCTTCATTGATATCCATCACGGCTCCCATCCAAGCTTATACCTTAGGACCTGAAATTAAACATGCTAAAAGTCAACACAACGGTTGAGTGAATTCATAGGTTTATCAAGTAAAGAGTGGACCACAAGATTTAAGTGAAAGTAGACTATGAAACAAATTCAGTAGTCCAAAAACATGTATTATTGCACTAAGTTCATGACCCCAAAGCCTTAACTGTCTGTCTGCCCCAGATAGGTAGGGTGTTTGCCAAAACAGCCTACAAGTTCCTCTAAATGTTAAATGCACCATGATCAACTTGTGACCATAAATTCTGGTGGGGATTGTTAGTCCCGATAGATCTATCCACAACACTAGCGCTCACTATAATAGCAATTGACGGTTCATGATATTAGGGACTTAGATGGCACTGTGGTAACTTAGGCAATAATAATCAGACAATAATCTGGATAGCATACAGTTTAGAACACTTGTGTCCGTAGTAAAACAAGCATGTAATTTCACCCCGTAGAGTTTATAAAACAAGTAGATAGAAATGGGGCTATGAACTCACCTTGAGTTATTGATAATCCAATACAACAGAAAACGCGTCACGAAAATGACGGAATGCAACCTAAATTAATATAGGCCGTATAAGTACTAAGTACATTGGGTAACTATTACCATATATCATTCTATATAGCTAATCACCATCTAATCGTTTTTGTGAAATCATATTTATAAAGTTAAAACGTTTAAAAATAAACCTTTGGTAAAAATGACATAACTTTCACGTTTCAAGTCCGTTTCTTGCGTTTCTTATGCCCACGCTTCCGTATTAAGACGAGTTATCAAAATTTGACATTTTCATATTTTTAGTCCTCTGATGAACAGTGATTTTTACTGTTCACACCAGTTATAAAGTTATTTTTATAGTTTTAGTTATCGTAAATCCCGTAAATGGCGTATTTTATTCGTTATAGCTCCGTTTTTAGCGATTCTTTCGAGCACGATCTCGTAATTGAAAGTTCTATCTATTTATGAGGTTTACAAAAATAAATGTTTCTGTCATGAACAGTAACTTTTTATAAAGGTATTATTATCGTAAACTCGCGTAATTCGTAACTTCTTCGTTATTGATTGAAAAATTACGTTTCTTATCATTTTGGAATCCTAAAAATATGTACAATCTGTGAAAAATACTAAACTTTTTGTTTTAGAAATATTTTACAACTTGCTTTTATAAAGTTTATTTTATAACGTGTTTAATTAACGTGTAACTCGTAAACTACGTATCTTTTTAGTAACTAGTTTAGGTACATACTTCTTAATAAGTTAACCATACTTATATAGGGCTTATATTTCAATTATAACATGTTCTTAACATCCACAAGAAATATGACAAAGTATATAAACCATTATCACAAGTAAAACTCATTTTACATGTTTATAAATATCCTAAATGGTGATTTAACTATATGAACATTATACACGTGAAATCATAAGTAGTAAAAATGATTAGGGTTTTAGATGACCTTAGGTGAATGGGTGAGGAATGACAAACAAATCACACCCTTGTGATTTAACCCTTAGCTTGAAAACCAAGGATGAAAACCCTAGTTTTCTTAAGAAAACCTTAACTTGCTTTTCCTTTGCTTGATTCTTGTAAAGGCTTAACCAAGCCTTTAAACCTCCATGGTATGACCTAGGTATTATGTAGGAATGCTTGTATGTGTGTTAAATAAAAATTTTATGGATTGTTTTATGATTTTGAGTTGGGACGTGGGTAATGAGGGAAGAAACAAAGAGAATGTGTTGATTTTTCTTAAGGAATGAAGAGTGAATGTATATACTAGTATTATATAATCCAAGGTGGTCAAATGGACAAGTTAGCTAGTCAAAACTTATCAAAGAGAGACCAAAGAGGAGGGTGGGACGGTTGGGAACAAAGGGGAGTAAATTATGGAAATAGTTGGTCAAGATGGCTATATGTAGCTAAGTATTAATGAGTTTGAGGTTGTACATGGTACTAGCTAGTAAATTATGAACTCATTGTCCCCTTGGGACACTTTTCCCATCCGAATTTCATGGGGAGGGAGTGCACAAGTTGCATTTTTGTTATTTTTATGAAAGTATCTAGTATTTACTTGTAGTTAAAATGTGTAGATTTAATATAAAGTGAACACTTGAAGTATTTATATTCTAGCTTGGTTCTTTAATGTAATATTTGGCCAAATGTAATAACATATGTAAAGTTTTATAAAACTTTGATTATTGGAAATAATAATGGGTATTTGTTGAAGCGTAGATTAATTTTGGTGGTTCCGAGAATGCCTAAACGAAATTTTATCGCGAAATGTAAACACTTTACGTAACCAATAAAATAAAATATAATAAGTAAATTATTACTTTAGTAATAATAATAAAATGATTTCTTGACGTAAACTTAAATTCGTTTGGTATCCGTTTACGCTAATTGTTGATTTTTTTAGTTTACGCGATTTAACTATATAATAAGAATTAAAGTAAACGCGTGCGAGAAAAAAATTAATAATTAGTAAAATAGATGACGGCGTAAATGACCTGAAAATACGGAATGTTACAGTCTTCTCCGGTTAGAAGAGCCTTGTCCTCAAGGCTCAGGTTGCAACACTTGAAGAAGGTACGGTTTCAGAGAAGAGATGCAGATATTTCTTCCGGAATTGGCCTTCATATTCCCAGGTATACTCATCTCCTTGTCGAGAGTTCCAACGAACTTTGACTAATGGGATTCTTCTTCGCTTTAGCTTTTTCACATCTCGTTCTACGATCTCAATAGGCTCTTCGACAAATCGCAGATTTTCATCAATCTCGATCTCATCCAAAGGCACCTGAACATCTGGCTCAGCCAAGCATTTCTTGAGGTTCGACACATGAAATGTGTCGTGGACACAACTTAGCTCTTGGGGTAACTTCAGCCGATAAGCTACCGGTCCAACACACTCTACTATTTCAAACGGTCCCACATATCGTGGTGCCAGCTTTCCTTTCTTACCAAATCGTACCACTCCCTTCCATGGAGATACCTTTAGTAACACTCGGTCTCCAACCTTGAATTCAAGTGGCTTACGTCTCTTATCAGCATAGCTTTTCTGGCGACTCCTTGCCGTTTTCAGCCTTTCCTTAATCTGAAAAATCTTTTCTGTCGTTTCTTGCACAAGTTCTGGTCCAATAAGCTAACTTTCTCCCACTTCAGTCCATATCACGGGGGATCTACATTTCCGCCCGTACAGAGCCTCGAATGGCGCGCACTTAATTCTCGTGTGGTAACTGTTATTATAAGAAAACTCAACCAATGGAAGATAAGCATCCCAACTGCCACCAAAATCCATAACACAAGCTCGAAGCATATCTTCCAACGTCTGAATAGTACACTCACTCTGACCGTCGGTCTTAGGGTGGTATGCCGTACTCATGTGTAGTTTTGTACCCAACGCTTCCTGAAGAGCTTACCATAAGTGTGACGCGAATCGACCATCTCGGTCTGAAATGATTGACACTGGAACAACATGTCTTGCTACGATTTCGTTGATATAAATTCTTGCCAGCTTCTCCGTTTTGTAATCTTCACGAATGGGTAAGAAGTGAGTCGACTTGGTCAAATTTAATGATCATTAAGAGCCTCTTTAAAGCAAATGAATAATGTTTATAAATTTTTGTACGTCATACTGAGATTAAAATTAGAGTGTATAATCATATCTATAATGGTATCAACTTTTTCACAAAATTTTTCATAATTTAATATTTTAGAGCTAAACTTTTCAAAAGAATAAATGTTCACAAAAAATGTGTCAAAAAGTTTAGTGTGTCATTAAAAAAATATTATATAATTAAGTGTTGTTAAAATACTATTTGTTTTTTATAACTTGTCACTAAAAATGTGTCATAAGAAATTTGGTGTCACTACAAAGGATATCAAACAAATTAGAGTGCCATTATAGATGTGTCAGAAAAAAAGTTGGTGTGTCACTACCAACGTATTACAATATTAATAATGTTCATTAATGACAATTTTAGTGACAGCTCAAATATTTAATAACATTTTGATAGTGACACACAACTTTTTTGACACCATATAAATACACACTAATATTTTTTGTATACCTTTGCAGTGACACACAAAATTATAACGTGTATAATATTGTCCAAAAAAATTGTGGATAAACGTTGTGTCACTAAAATTAAAATTGTACTAAATTAAAATATGTTAGTTGAGCTAACTACAAATGTATTAAAATATGGTGTTATATAATATGAAGCAATTAAATTGCATTTGATAGTTTTAAAACGTAATGTTCATAAACCTCATAATGAAACATCATAAATGAAAAAAATATAATATAATTGTAATGTTGATATTCACGCAGAAACGTTTGAAATATAGTCAAATACTAACAATTTTTGATTTTACCACATTATCCATTATAATGACATAATAAGTCTTTTAACCAATCAAATAATTTACTAAAATCGCCATTATTAATTTCATCCATTGATCAAATTTTGCTAGCTACACCAAGTATTAAAAATCATCTTTATCTTTCCTACATCAATCTACATTTTAAATAATTCAATCCCCTATTAGATCATATATATATATATATATATATTATATATATATAATATATATATATATATATATAAATATATATCTTTAATATATATATATATATTAAGATATAAATATATATATTTGATATATTTGTATGTATGTATGTATATATTGTATGTATATATATATATGTATGTATATATATGTATGGATAAATTCTAGAGAAAACCTCATCTCTATAAAAAAAACCTAGAAAACTAAACTACAAGGTAGATTTTGTAAACATTTAAACTTTTAGGTAAACTTAAAAAAAATAACTTTATTTAATTATACGTAGTTATATAATTTAATAGATATTTTTTTAAATATTAAAAAAAATTCAATTTTAAAAAAATCATTTTTTTTTTTCAAAAAATGTTTTTTTTCGAAAAAAATTCTAGTTTTTTTCTTTTTTTGAAATTTTATTAAAAAAAAATCGATATTTTTGAAAGTTCGAAAAAAGGTTCGAAATTTTGAAAACATGTTCGAAAACTTGGAAAAAAAAGTTTGAAAATATAAAAAAAAAGTTCGAAACTTTTTTAAAAATTCGAAGTTTTGAAAAAAAATTCAAAAATTTGAAATAAAGTTCGAAATTTGGAAAACAAGTTCGAAAATATGAAAAAATGAAAATATAAAAAACAAGTTCGAAAAAATGGAAAAAAGTTCGAAACATTTTTTAAAAAATTGATATTTTAAAAAAAATACGAAATTCTTTTTCTAAAAAAAAATCGATCTTTTTGAAAATTTGAAAAAAGATCAAAAAATTAAAAAAAGTTCGAAAATTAAAAAAAATAGATATTTTTTATGAAAATTTGAAAAAAAGTACGATAATTTGAAAAAAGTTGGAAAATTTGAAAATAGTTCGAAAATTTGAAAAAAAATTCGAAAATTTAAAAAAGAAAGTTCG
>BQNB010062944.1:0-33941 GCA_026074375.1 Tanacetum coccineum
AAAAGGGAGAGAGAGAGAGGGAGAGAGAGAGAGAAAGCTGGAGATGGAAAGAGAGAGAGAGTCATGAGGTTCAACGAGAAATGGCCACGCGGTTCAACGAGAAATGGCCATGCAGGACAAGAGAGACGTATAACGGCGAATCTATTAGGGTACGAAATCTCAATGTTAGGAATATCTCATTTGCTTCATTTATGTTATTTAATTATCCAGAAAGTTGGGGTGTAGGAGATCTGTGGAGAATGTTCAAAGGATATGGTATGGTGTTTGACATATACATGGTGAAGAAGAGATTGAAGAATGGTAAAAAATATGGTTTGTACGATTCAAGAACATAGCGGATGTGGAATTTCTATACAATAGGCTTTGCTCGATAAACTTTGTTGGTAAACAAAGGCTAGGCTGATGGTGTTCTTGGCTCATGACAAAAGACATGCCTGGAATTTGCAGAAAAAGCAAGGCTGAAACTGGCATACAAAATTTAAGAGGGGGTGTGAGTTATAGAGATGGAAGAAGGTATATAGATGTCTTGGATGGTATGAGTATGGTTGTCAGGGAGGCAAATAAGAAGGGAGTAACAGGTGAAACAAAACATAAAATCGAATGTAGAGAGTTGTCAATTGAAGAATGTGATAAATAGGGGTATCGTTTGGGAAGTAAAGAAGATCAACTATATTGAGAGACTACCAGAGATATGCAAGACTGAAGGTTTGTTGAATGTTGAGGTAAAATATATGGGCGGCCTGGATGTGATGGTGGTTTTGGAGTTGGAAAAGACGGTAAAGCATGTTATCGAAATTACTGACCAGGGGATTAGAAGATAGTTGTGGAAGCTGAGGAGAGCAAATATGGGATTACCGATAGCAATTATGGGATTACCGGTAGCTTGTTGGAATGAAAGAGTATTCAAACGTATTGCGTCACAATGGGGGGAGGTTATGAAACTTGATAATTGCTCACTTAAAGGGTCGCAAGGGGTTATTGTAAGGAGGGTAATGATTCATACGTGGAAAGAAAACCTTATACATGAAGAGATTATAATTAAGATTGGTAAGAGGCGGTGTAAAGTTGTAATCAAATAAGAGGTAAGGGATATATTGCAATTTAACATAAATTATCCTGTATGCAAGGTGCCAAAGGAGGAAATTCCAAAGCATTGTCGTATGGAGGTGGACAATGTAAATAAAAGTGATGATGAGGAAGTATCATATACATTCAATGATGAGGATAAGGATGATATAGATGATGAAGATGATGAAGTGGTGGGGAGACGACGGAATAGGGTGACTCTCAAGGTGGTAGAGGTGGCGGTGAGTCACCGGAAGATCAAGAGTCGGGATCTCAAAGTCCAATAGAATTAAATGAAAAAAAGCTGCTTTTGATAATAGTAAGGACGATGTTACAAATTCCAAAAAAAGAGTGATGGAGAATGTACAGTTGATGACATCAAATAACGTCTATTTTATAGCATCATTTATCCCAGCTACATTGCTCAGTTTACATTATTTATGCATTAATTGGTACTTAATTGTTTATATTTGTTATTTGCAGTAATTATCAAGCAAAGAGTGAAAGTTAATCAAAAGGCATGCATTTTGGAGCTTAAACGAAGAAATCATGAAGAGCGTTGTTCTGACAATCAATACGCCGTATCCATCAAGGAAGATACGGCGTATCCGTGCCCTAAAACTTCACTCAGCATTCACGAAGAAAGATTAATACGACGTATCCAGAAGAAATCCATACGCCGTATTGGATTACAAATCATGGAATATAATAATCGTGGAGCCCAGGCCAAGAAACCCCAATACGCCGTATTGAACTCTTTCAATACGGCGTATCGACCAAATTCCAGAGCCTATAAATACCAAACCCTAAATACGAATTTTAGTATGCAAAAAATATACCGAAGATTGAGAAGAAGGCATTAACCACCAGGTTTGATTTTTAGAAGAAAAGAGAAGCCAAGAAGGTCTTGCAACGTAATTCAATCCATAGCAACCCTTGTAATTTTTATACTCTAAATACGCGTTCGGTTTTTGGTATCGTTCATTATTGTTTAGTTTACCTTAATCGTTCGTCTATGACATTTGTATAGTTACAATGGCAATTGGCTAATACCTTTTGGTATTAGCCATGTTTATAATATTTTAACGTTTGGTTTATGTTTATTTTGATTGTATGCTTATTCGTTGTGTGTTGTTTTGTGTTTATCAATTTATACTCGTTTATGTGCTTAAGTATGCGACCTATCATTCAACTGGATCTAGGAATACAAATAGAGCGTTAGCTAGATGCCGGGATAGCTCTCCATATCTGCAATTTATATATCTAGAGTAATAGGATCACGAATATTGATCTGTCTTTGCCTTTGGTTTAGTGAACAAGTTAGACTAGCAGGTGACCTAGGATTAACAAATGTCATTTTGATTCCTTGGGAAAAGATCTGGATAGTGGACCATAGTTTTAAAAAGTGCGCCTAGGGTCTAAGTCTCTCAAGGCTCAAGCTCTAGGGATTTTTTTCAGATCGAGGCTCCGCAAATGCACAAGGCTCACAAAAAGCACGAAGCATTAGGCTTTAGAGCCTTGAGCCTAGGCGCGCCTAGGAAAGGTGACGAATTTTGAAACTTTCTTTTTTGAATTTAACATTCATCGACCTCATGTGTTAATGATAGATAACCTAGAAACTACCTAGAAACTAACTAAATCAAACTATTTGAGTGTTTGGTCGTTCAATTCAATTGTCTACACATACAGACTCCTCTATCTATTTTAAGCATGAGATAATGTAATCTCATCATGCCATGAATATTGATACATTGTTTGATATTTTTTGTTTAAGTTTTCCCTTTTAGATATATTAAGTATTTTAGTGCTATTTAAGTCATCATTAATATATAAATTTGCGCCTAAACTATTAATTTTTTCTTCAATTCAAAGCGCCTCATATTCATGAAGCCTACGCCTTTTTCTGCGCCTCTCCTCAAGGCTCCATAAACCGTTTGCGCTTCAATGCGCCTTAAGCCTTTTGGAACATTGCAGTAGACTACTAGTATATAAAGATCTGTTAAGGAGTAAGTTAGTAAAGTCTCGATAAGCTAGGATTCAATAAGATCATCATTATTGTCTCCTAAGATAGATTATAATCAACCATGAATACTTTATGCGGATGTGGTTAATTGTGACAGAATTGCCTGATCTAGGATTTAGAAAGAAGTACCGCCTAAATCTAGGAATGATATGTCAACAACGAGATAAGACAATCATTACCCTAATATACTAAAACCTGCATTTTATTAGATTAAATATGGTTAATACGTTTTCCTTACATTAGGCTTGACCGCTTCTCTATCTTCTAATTTTCAACTTGTGTGTGTTAATCGCCCCATTCTCAGTCTAGGTAAATCAAAACTCGTGCCAGTCTCTCAGACTCAACCCCCCTCCCCTTTTTGCGTTAGTTTAGGTTTAACTTAGGTATAACATAAAATAAATTAGGACTAACTTAGATAACTAAAATAATGATAGATTTAAGTATTAACACTCGCTCTTAGTGATCGACGCCATACTTACCAACGAACCTACAACTGATCGGGTACATTGTCCGTTAGTATTGTTTTTAGGTCAAGTCGACAAAATATAAATAGTAAAACTTGATAATAAATATTACCTACGCACAACGACAAATCAAGTTTTTGGCGTCGTTGTCGGGGAGTGAGTTTGTTTAATTCTTGTTTATTAGTATTTTTAGTTTAGTGTAAAATTTTGTATAATTATGTATTTTGATTGTTGTGTTAGTAGATTAATTTGCATTGTATAATTTTGCATATTTGAGTGTTTCACTGCATTGTTTTTCTTTTCTGTTACTATTCTGGTTGAATAACCGATACGGCGTATTCAGTCAATTGAATACGGCGTATCTCCCTTTCGTAACCAATACAGCGTATTATGTTTAACACATCAATACGGCGTATTCAATTAATTGAATACGGCGTATCGATCATCTGATACAGCAACAGATTGTCTTTTTTGTATTCCATTTTCATTTATAGTTTTTTGTGTTTTCTTTCTTCCGAGCTAATCCTACTGATTGTTTATCCTTTGTTTCAGGAGTGCATGACCAGGAGTTCGACCAAATACCTCCTTACACCTTTTGAAGAACCAAAACGAGTATTACGATCAGTAAGGAAGCTTTTTAAGACAACAAGTCTTGATTATTCGAGTTCACCGAAATTTGATTTATTTTCTGATCTCGAGGATTAGTGTGAAGAAGAAGTTACAGAAGCAATGAGGGAACCAACTATGGAGGAATACATGACTAAGACCCGAGAAGATTATGGATCGGAAATTGCTAGGCCTAAGATTGATGAAAAGGCTCACTTTGAGTTGAAGGGTCAATTCTCAAAGAATGACGTGATAATACTTTTAGTGGATCAGATAATGAAGATGCTAACGAACACATTGAGAATGTTCTTGAGATTGTTAACTTATTTCATATACCTGATGTGACTCAAGATCAAATAATGCTTCGAATTTTCCCTGTGTCACTTACTGAAGCTGCAACTCGATGGCTAAGGAATAAACCAGCTGGTTCAATTGATACTTGGGAAACTCTTAAGAAGAAATTTTTAAGCAAATACTGTCCACCTGCCCGAACTGCTAAAAATAGAGGAAATCAATAACTTTCAACAAGAGCCTGACGAGACTCTTTACTAAGTTTGGAAGCGATTCAAGGAACTGTTATTAAGATTCCCTCAACATTACTTGATGGATATGCTGGAAGTGATCTTGTTTTACAAGGGATTAGATGTACCTACTAGACAAATTCTTGGTTCTAAGGGTGCCATACCATCTATGAAGGTTGCTGATGTTAAGAGAGCCATCCAAGATATGGCTGATCATTCTCAAAAATGGTACAATGGAACGTCTACTAGGACTAGAAGTACTGAAACTTCTGATAGATTAGTTGCTATTCAAGATCAACTGAACAACCTTGGAAGAGAAATTAAGAAAGTGAATGAAAGAGTGTATGCTACTCAAGTAAGGTGTGAATCATGCAATGGACCCCACTACACAAAGGATTATCCACTAAAAGAAGAAGGAAAAACACTCGAAGAAGCATATTACACTCAGTTTGGAGTACCATTCCCTTAAGGAGGAAGATATAGAGCATCTACTCTGGGATTCTACCAACGAGATAATGGAAATCCTTCGTATCAAGAGCGGAGACAAACAATGGAAGAATCACTAAGAAAGTTTATGGTTGAATCTGTGAAAAGACATGATGGAAACTCTAACTTAATCAAGGAAATTTGAGCTTCAACGGATGCTGCTATTAGAAATCAAGGAGCCTCGATCAAACTTTGGAAATTCCAATCGGGCAAATGAGCAAAGTACTTCAAGAGAGGGGATCTGAAAGTCTTCATGGCTTAACAGATAAGAAACCCGAAGAGATCATGTCAAGTCGATCTCGACTACTGTTGAAGCTGACACGCCCTCAATACGCCGTATCGAGCCAATCTGATACGCTGTATCGAGCCCACAGAACAGAATACGGTTTCTCAAGCCGAATTAATCGATAATTCCTTTTTTGAGTCAATTGATTGATGATAGTTATGAAGAAAAGATGGTACTGGTTGAATTGATGGATAGAAAATAATCTGCCACTAACTTGAAGAGGTTACTTAAGGAAAAGCCGAGGATGGCGTACCAATTCAAAGCATCGATGAACATGCATGACTCGGCAATTCTTGAAGATTATCTACCTCCAAAGGAAAAAGACCCAGGGAGTTTTACTATACCTTATCATATTAATAATATTTGTTTTGAAAAAGCCTTAGCTGACTTAGGAGCTAGCGTTGGTGTTATACCTTACTCAACCTCTGCCAATCTAGGTTTAGGTAAATTAGCTCCTACTAAGTTGATAATTGAATTGGCTGATAGAACAATAAAACATCCTAATGGTATAGCAGAAAATGTATTAGTAGGTATTAATAAGTTTGTCTTCCCAGTAGACTTTATTATTTTAGATATGCCCGAGGACATCAAAGTCCTCTTGATTCTCGGAGGACCATTCTTGTCTACTGCTCATGCTAAAATTGATGTGTTTAAGAGAAAGATTACTTTAAGAGTAGGGGATGACAAAATTGTGTTTAAAAGTGATAATCCTACTAGTAACATAATTAGGAGAGTTTATGCGTTAGGACTAAGAGAATGAATGGAACTTAATTTAGAAGCTAGGCTAATGTGAAAAGCTTTAATCTTGAATAGATCACTAGACCCCGCGTATGAAGACTATATTGAACTAAATGATCTAAATGAATCATTAGAGCTTAGGAGAAATCAAGTTGAAGACTTAGGTTCAACAATTAAGGAAGGTAAAGTGATTGATGAACCCATGAAGGATATAGTCAAAAGTAGGAATGATGATAATGAGATAAGTAATGGAATTGTTAAATACCCTAGTTTTTGTGACTTTGATAGGAAGATCCATATTGATTGTGCCTATAACTTATAGTTTTCATGCATGATAGGTTTTGAATATGGCAATGCTAACTTTTTCCCTATTTTATCAATCAATCTTATGTCTAAAGGGTTCTATAATTTAATAATGTAAGATAAAAATAAATATAAAGGGAAAAATGTTGTTGGAGCTTTTATTAATATGCCTATATTTGTTGGAAAATTTTCTGTTGTGACTGATTTTGCAGTTGTAGAAAATATGGATGCTTACCATGATAAAGAAATAGGCGATGTTATAGTTGGAAAACTGTTTTGTAGAGAAATCGATGTAAAAGCGAGGCGTTTTAACGGAATGATTACCATTTACAATGGTAACGATAGTGTGACTTATCAAATGGCGCGATCACACCTAAGGTTTAAACACCTAACTAATGCACAATGTAACAAGATGCGGCCATTGCTGAAGGTAAGTGCACGTGACAAGCTGAATGAAATATTGCACCCGTATCAAAAGCTTAAAAGTTTCTACAAAGGAGTCTTAAATTTGGGACCCGAATACATAAGGGATGCAAAGATTGAAGAATTGCTCACACGTGGACACGTGAGCATACATGAGATGGAGTGAAGTTGGAAACAAGTCTAACTTAAAGACTTTTCTGTAAACAAAAGTGCTTGCAGAGAGACAACCCGGAATGTATTTTCAATTTGTTATCGAGTATGTCTTCCCAAGTAGCCGATACGGCATATCCAAACCCTATGGATACGGCATATTGACCCTGACCTGGACGTTATCCATTTTATTTTTCTACACTTAAAAACTTTATTGTCAGACTTGGCAATACGGCGTATTCGTTAAACGAATACAGCGTATTCAACCCCTAACCCTACTTAGGATTTTTTTCATACATGTCTCAATACGGCGTATTCTAAAACATGAATACGACGTATCGACTTCCTGTACTGTTTTAAATTTTTAGGTTTTATTTTCTAAACCGATGATTTTCTAGATATAGAATTGCACTTGTTTTCTGAGCATTAATACAGGAACCTTACCGGACGATTGAATGAATTTGGTGATGCTTATTATCTAGAATTTTGTGTGTGTTGTAGTCATGTGGGTATCCAGACGCATTTACAACACACATCCTTGCTCATATACGTAACATGGAGGATTATACCAAGCAAATCTCAAGGGAGTTTTCTTTTCTAATTCTTTAATTTCCTGTTTTTCATGGTATATTTATACAACGAGGGCGTTGTATATTTCAAATGAGGGAAAGAGAATTAAAACACTTACTTGTCCTTATTTTTACAAATAATATGCCTATTTATGTCAAATTAAATATTTTTTAGCATATTTTTGTAAAATTATTGGTTGCATGACCCCACACACATAACCCTAATTTCCAATGGTGAGAATTTAGCCTTATCCGTTTCCTAATTTTTACCCTAAATTCCACAAAAATATGAGTGTGCCGGTGACTGTAGTAAACTTTAGAACTTGTCTTGGTATACTACTCGAGACCACAATAATAAGCACTATTTTAAATAGATGGAGTGACTTTTCTAAACTGGTAAATTTCTAGGATTACACCAAAA
The DNA here is from genome assembly GCA_026074375.1 of Tanacetum coccineum. Lineage (NCBI taxonomy): Eukaryota > Viridiplantae > Streptophyta > Magnoliopsida > Asterales > Asteraceae > Tanacetum > Tanacetum coccineum. The sequence goes on from BQNB010062944.1 coordinate 8,056, forward strand.
GCCTATACATATTATAATATTAATTAACCACACTGGTTAGTTAACCCCCGTATAAACCCTTTTGTTCACTCTTATTTTTAGAGTAAGATACCCCTAGAAAAAACCTGCAGAGCCATTCCTTTCATTTGTTAAACCAAATTATGTTTTGTTACACCTTAGCCTACCCTGTAGATTAAGTCCTTAATCAGTTGCTAGTTGCTTTAGTATAAAAGTATGTACTTCTTGCTGTCGCAATGCATATTTTCTATCTTTGGTTAGGTCGGAAAATTGCACAATGCAATTGGAAATATGAAAGTAGTTTATCTTAGTGCTAGTGTAGTTACTACTTTCACTAGTATGATCGAATATTAATTATTCAGATTTATCATGTTTGTGAAGTGGTAAAAAATACACCTTTATTCAGTTTATTGGTTTATGTTTAAAAAAATCAAAAAATACAAAAAAAAGAGAGAGAAAAAAGGAGAGATTTCTAAGATAATCGGTTCATCTAAGCTTAACCCATTCCGTTATTTATGATGATCAATTATTCGTTGGTACGTGTTATTTCGTTGGTACGTGTTATAAACCAACAATGTAAAGTATTGTATAAAGTTGGCGCAATATAAATCAACTATGTATTTTCATGTATCAAGTGGTAGATATCGCCACTATTGTTGTATATTATATTATAGATGATTCGGAGTCGGATGTTACGGGAACACCAACTAAGGTTGTTTTCATGAGAAGCATGAGTTAGTCTAATTTATGTCTTTTTATGGGTATGGTCGGGAAAGTAGCTAGCAACACTGTTCCTTATCTGTTTGGACTTAATCTATTTGTTTTGTTTTATTTTACACCAATTTTCCCATGATTAATCCCCAACCTTTGGTTTTCTCAAATGAGGAATTGAGCAATCACATGTGTCTCATTCATGGATTTGACTGTATATGTGTGATTTTGTCACCCTTGTTGGTGTATTACTATTGGGAAAGGATTAGTTATCCCCTACCCTATATCATTCTTTATCTTAACTTTTGGTTGTACTCGAATGAGGATCTGAGCAGTCACATGTGTCTCATTCATGAATTTGAATGTGTATGTGTGATTTTTTTGGCCTTGTTGGTTTACTACTAGTGGTAAATGTCACACCTCAAGATTTTCAGGTCAATATTATAAACTTTTCCGACAATTATTTTTGACTTTTATACGTTACGTTTGAATCTGGCGGTTTACCGGGAAGTAAACCCGCGTAAATCTAAAAAACATCATCGGACATGTTCCGGCATCGGATATTCATTAGATTAGATATTATATGAGTTATTTTATCTTTTCTAAGTGTTTCTTAGTTTACGATCACTCCCGATATTTATTTTTACGCTTTAACGTTTAAATTGCGTTTTTCGCGTTTTTGACCTAGCGGAACCTCGAAAACTCAAAATATTTTCGTGTAAACTCTATTTATCGTCCATCTCATATTGTTAAGCTAAAAATTTCATTCATATCCCTCCCCCTCCATATATTAGACACATAAACCTAAACCAAATGCACCATGAATCTTAAAATTAAATACAAGAGCATCTTTTGAAATATTTATGCATGTGTGCATGAAAGTGACATACGAGGAAGTCATTCTCATGCACATATCCTTATGGAAGACTTGCACATGTGATCATTTGGACTTATGCACCACCCTTTGACTTGGAAATTTAAATTTGAGACATAATATGAACCATGGACCAAAATTTTGAACTATGATGGTCCTTGTGACCTAGTTTCGGCCGAACCACACACACACACACCTTTGGTGTGTGTTGATCACTTAATACTTAAAACCATGTAACCCTAAACCTTCCTTTGGCCTATAAATACCCTATTATAACACACACTAGGGTTTCATATCATTTTCCAAGCCTCATCAAAATTTTACATCTCTCTTTTCCCTCTCTCTAGTCTACGGCCAACAAACACCCCTTATAGGGTTTTCATATCTTTGATTTCTAGCAAGATCCACCCATTCCAAGTTCATTTCTAAGAGCATCTAAGGTATTTTGAAGCATTGGTTCTTTGATTTAAGGGTTTTATTCAAGATCTACAAATTAGAGTTTGGTTATTATTTGGTGTTTTTCTAGATCTATTATTTTGGGGTATAGATCTTGTGATTTCACTACTTGTTCTTCATTCTTGTAAGTATCTTGAATCTTTTCTTGTGGTTTTTCTTACGTTCTTCTTATATGTTCAAGATCCATACATCCATATGTTGTGTTTCAATTTTTGAAAGATTTTAAAGACAAAATTTCACAAATAATGATACTACTTTATTTTACTAGTTAAATATTATGTTCTTGGTGAGATAAGAGTTGATGAGTGTTGCAACAATAGAAATAAAGGGATTAGGTTAGATTTATGTGTGATTTTGTTGTGGATTAGTGGTGAATGAAGATTAGGCTAGATTAGACACTATTGTGAAGTTTGGGTGGATTTTGGTTGCGTTTTTGACAAAAAGTGATTGCTGTCCCGAATTTGTTTTGAGGTTTTGGTCGACCTAAAAATGTTTTCATTAGGCGCAAAAGTAGTTTTTGGAGAGCTCATTTCGAATAGATAGTTTTTCATATATCGCACATTAAAATTGGATTTAAAATGACCAAGTTATAGGCAAATGAAACTTGAAACATTTTTCGACAAAATCGGATGAATAGTGTGCTGATATGAATAGTAAAATGAGTTTTCGGACACTTTTGGACATTTTTGGACTTTCTAAACACTAGCGAAACATATAGTAACACATACCTATTGATTAGTATCATTTAAAGACGTCGTTAACATATTTTGGGAAAAGCGATAAAGTTACTAAAAATAGTAAGTTTGGTAAAAATTTAGCGAAATGGACATAGAAGTTAAGCGATTAAGGATAATTAGTGCGTTTTGAAAATATGGAAACAAAATAAACATAGGGGACGGTATTAACGTTTTGAAACTAAAAACTTTTCTAAAATAGAAACTTTCTAAAAATAGTAATTTTTGGTTAAACACCGAAACTTAACGAAAAACTATATGAAAATTAAATACAAAATCTCTAAACAACAACTTAATTTAACACAAAAAAACAAAAACAATATAACAAACACAACAAAAAAAAAACAACAAACCAAAAAACAACACCACCCACAAACATTGTTCTTCGCTTTATATTACTAATCCAGAGTACTTTCACTGGATGCTATCTATTTATCACACACTCACACTAGAGGATGATAGTGTAGACATATATATAATCAACTAAAATAAATAAATCTTTATCTATCGTATCATCCTTACACACTAGATACTTCACACTCACTCATACCTATAGTATAACACACCCTCACAACAATATCACACCACCGAGAGATACAATTATAAATACTCTCAACCAGTAATCACACTGTCAACATACACAAACATATGTAACAACATAAATACACAAATCACAAATTTCCTCACAAACCCCTGTAAACCCTACTCTCAACACATCTCATCACTCTCCTATATACCCCCCACCACCCCAAAACACCAACACCCCAACACCCATACCACCACAGGACAACCCCCAACCAACCACCAACTAAAAAATCAAAGAGATAGATATAGCCTACTCACTCTCTCAAACCAATTCACAAATCAGATCACTCACACTCACTTCCCTAACTATCTCGAGAGATCATGGAGTAACATACACTCACACCACACCATCTCACTCATATCGCAAAGAGATAACACCCAAAACATCCCCCATCCCACTAATTTTTTTATTTTTTTATCCTTACTTAATTTTTTTTAATTTATAATTATAATACAAAACACAATATTATTAAACAATCTAACATTTATGAACCCTGTTTTTTTTTCTAAGTTTTTATTCTATAACTCTTAATTAAAATATTTAATAATTCTGCTTAATTTATCAATAATATAATTCCCCCCTATAATTCCTTTATTTTGTATTTTCTTTTACCCCTAATACTTATATTCTTTTTTTTAATTTTTGTAACCCTACTATTATTTATTTCCTTACATGATATTTGCAGTTTTCTCATGGCTATTATTTAGATTTACAGTTATTTTGGTATACACTATACTTAGCATAGTAGAGAGTACAAGTTTTATTTAGCTAGGATGGAGGTGGTGAAGATAGAGAACATCAACTCTCTATCTTCATAGATATAGATATATAGTAGAGTATAAATGTGGTTTGAGTTGTGGTAAGACACGCTCTCCTGTGGTGTTTTTAATAGGAGAGCGCTCTCTCTCTCACTCACTCGCGCTTATATCTATGAGATGATATCTCGCATATCTGACTCTCGCTATCTCTCGGCTCATGATATATAGATAGAGATGAGAGATGAGTGATTAGGAGAGGTTGGGTTGTTGATGTGTGCGTGAGGTTTGTGGGCAGATGGTTTTGCTTGCTATTTGGTGTCACTATGCTTTGGGCCGATTTTCAAGAAACGCTATTATCTACTGTTTAAACAACGTTGTCAATTTCTAAAACTTTTATTCGCTTCCGCATATTATCTCTAAACTTATGTCAAACTTTAACTATTTTAATTAATGCAACAATGTTGGATTTTCAAACGTACCCTTAGAGGTCGTTCTTTGTATCTTGTGTGATGTATATTATGACGCCGCGCCCTCGGACACGTGTATTCTGTCCAGGCCCCGTTTGGGGGTGTGACAGTAAAGATTACTTGATCATATTCTTTAGCTTATTCGAGTTAAGGACTGAGAAACGGGAAGTGTCGCGGTCATGGATTTGGGCGTGCATTTGTCATTTTGTCACCTTTTCTGAAATATTGGTATCGATAGAGATTGAAAAGAATAATCAAACCCTTAAACCTTAACCCAATTTACCTTTTTAGATTTGTTACTCCTTGGCTTTAGTGGAGATGTGTATCCTATAGTTACACCGGATGTGGGGGCAGTTTCAGTCGTCTCCCCTTCCAGGGTACTTGATTTAGTGGATTATTCACCTTCTTCTGATTCTGATCCATCGGAGGATTCTTTACCTCCCGTACCATATTTGCCATTGGTTTTGTGAAGTGTTAAAGTGTATCTTATCTTTCTTTAGGAGTGCAAGACTTATATGTATAAAAGCTAGTCAATAACACTATACAAGACAAGATGAGTGTTTCAAGGAAGTCTTATGGTCAAGGTATGGTTCTTGTGTAAGATAGCATGGTGTGAAAGACTAGTTGTTGAAGCTTGCTTGAAAACTTATATAACATGTGTTATATTAAATTTGAAAAGATATCTCTTGTGATTCATACATACATATTCGGCCATGTATGCATATACATGATATATTTTTGTAATTTTTGAGTATTAGGTACAATTGTGGGTATTTGTTGAAGCGTAGGAAAGTTTTGGTGATCCCGGGTATGCCTAAACGCATTTTATCGCGAAACGTAACCAATTTACGTATCCAATAAAAATAAAAATGAACAAAGTTAATAATTATCCCCAAAATAATTACTTAACACTTGATTGATGTAAACATTTAATTGTTTGATGCCCATTTACATTGAACGATAATTTTTAGCTTACGCGATTTAACTTAACGATTACGATTTAAAGCAAATGCGTACAATACTAAAAATACATAGTGAATTTATTAACGACGTCAATGAACCTAAAACACGGGGTGTTATAGTCTCCCCCCATTAAGTGAGCCTTATCCTTAAGGCTTAGAAGCAGCCACTTGACGAGGGGGTGTCTATCTGCGATCTTTGTTGAAGAGGTGGGTTATTTTCTTCCTGAATTGATCTTCACTTTCCCATGTGAATTCAGGACCTCTCCTGGAGTTCATCAAACATTGACTAGTGAAATGCGGCTTCGCTTAAACCGTTTAAATTCACGGTCCGTGATCTCTATAGGTTCCTCGACAAATTGAAGCTTGTCATCAAAGTGAAGTCCATCCAACGAAACGGCTAATGGTTCGTCGGCATAGCACTTTTTCAAGTTGGATACATGAAATATATTGTGTACCATGTTCAGCTCTTACGGAAGCTCAAGCTTGTATGCAATGGATCCAACCTTTTCCAACACCTTTAATGGTCCAACGTTCCTAGGGTTTAACTTCCCCCGTTTGCCAAAACGTAAGCCCCTTTCAAGGCGGAAACTATAGGATAACTTTATCCCCAACTTGAAATTCCAGCGGGTTTACCGCTATAAATCGCGTAACTCTTTTGTCGTTCATGTGCTGCTTGGCCCCCCCAAAAAAAATTCTCTGCTTGATTTGAATGATCTTCTTAGTTGTTTCTTGTACTATTTCTGGACCAGTGAGTTAAACTTCTCCAACCTCGGCCCAACAAACGGCTCTTAACCCCTTTCCGTGCTCCGTGCAACGTCACTTTCAACTGTTTATAGTGCTTCAAGTGGTGCGGCCTTGATGTAGCGTGTTAGCATATTGTTATATGAGAACTGACTAATGGGAAAATGGTTAAACCCAACCCTTCCAAAAGTAATTGCACAAGCACGCAACATATCTTCTCGAGAGTTTGAATAGTACTCTCTCTTTGTACGCTCTGTTTGTGGATGGTACACGTATCATATCCAGACTAGTACCCTCAAAGCATTCTGAAGTGACCTCAAGAAATTGGATGTGAACCTGAGGGTCAACCGATCACAAATATCGAGAGAGGTATTCAGCCTCGTGAAAACTTTTTTACCTCCTTAGGTACATCTCTTGCAAGTTTATCCATTGGATCAGTCTCTCTTCATCGTACAAAGATTTGCGAACTTTAGTGAGTCGGTCCACATAACCTTCTAAATGGTGTCGTAGCCTTGTGATGACTTAGAAAGCTTGTGACAAAATCCATAGTTGATATTGTCCCACTTGAGGCAGGAAGTATTATTAGGTTGTACAACAATCCTGATGGCCTTTGATGTTTAGCCTTGACCTTAGCACATGTCAAACACTTGCTAAAATAGGTGGCGATGTTTGCTTCAATTGAGCTGTGTGTCACCAATATAGTTCTCCATCGTACTTTGTACATCTTATCAGATCCCGATGAATTAGAGTATTTGACTTGTTGGGATCGTTAGGCATGATCACATTCCCTTAAATCACCATAGCTATGTTGAACCAACTCCTGCATTGAAGCAGTAGAGTTTCCATCGAGCGGAGCGTTCTAACTTTTCCGTTCTAAATTTCTCCGATCTTTAGAATTTTCAACCAACATGCCTCCAACATTCTTCGTTCTTGATGTTCTCTGGTTTTCGTGCTTCAGTTTGAGCATCCAAAATTTGTTTGGGAAGATTCAAACCTATAGTCATGACTAAGGCTCGAACCCTTAATGGTGGCTCTCGTTCCTTCCTACTTAAGGCGTCAGCGACAACATTTGCTTTCCCTGGGGTTGATACCGATTTCTCGCATCGTAAATCACATATGCAATTTCTAACCAATGATGTTTGCCTCATATTCAGCTTCCTTTTTTTTGATTAAGAATGTGTTGTAGACTCTTGTGATCCGTGAACACCGTACACTTGGTTCCGTACAAATAGTGTCTCCAGAGTTTCAGAGAAAACACTACCGCTCCAAGTTCCAAATCATGAGTCGTATAGTTCTTCTCATGAATTTTCAGTTGGCGTGATGCATAAGCAATCACCTTCTCTCTTTGCATCAACACAGCGCCCAAACCTTTGATCGAAGCATCGCAGTATATACGATAAAATCTTTGCTTCCTTCAGGTAAAGCAAGAATTGGTGCATACACAACTTCTGCTTCAACAGTTGGAACGCTGTTTCTTGTTTGTCACCCCACTCAAACTTGACCTTCTTCTGAGTGAGCTTGGTCATTGGTTTGGCAATCTTCAAAAATCCTTCGATGAATCTTCGATAATACCCAGCAAGACCTAAAAATTGATGAATCTCCGTTGGTGACTTCGAAGATGCCCAATCTTTAATGGATTTGATCTTGGCAGGGTCCACGTAAATACCTTGGCTGTCAATCACGTGATCGAGGAACTATACTTTAGGAATCCAAAATTCAACTTGAGAAAAATTTGGCATTACAACTCATCTTTCTTAAGCAAACTCTAAGATTAACTTAAGTGATCTTCGGTGGTTCTTGCTTGTCCTTTCGAGTATATCAGAACATATCAATAAAGACAATTAACGGAATTTATCCAAATTGGTTTGCACACCCAATTCATTAAGGTCTATGAAATACGGGCAGGTGCCGTTTGTCCATAACCAAATGGCATTATATGAAATTTCAATAATGGCCGTAACAAGTTCTAAAGGCGGTCTTCGGAATGTCTTCTTCTCGAACCCTCAAGTGGTGATATCCTGACCTTAGGTCGATCTTTGAGTAGACACTCAACCCTAGCTTGTTCAATTCCCTATAATCAATGCACATCCGGAATGATCCATCCTTCTTCTTGACAAATAGAACCGGGGCTCCCCAGGGTGACGGAGCTCCCCAGGGTGAGGAACTGGGTCTTATAAAGCCTTTGTCAGATAGTTCTTTCAGTTGCTCCGACAACTCTTTCATTTCAGAAGGTGCCAATCGATAAGGTGCCCGGGCTACGGGTGCAGCACCAGGTATCAAATCGATTTGAAATTCCACTTGTCGAGTCAGAGGAAGACCCGGCAAGTCCTCAGGGAATACATCAGGAAAATCCCGGACGATTTGTACATCCTCAAGTCGCTTCTCCTTCGACTTGTCTTCAGTGTCCTTCGTAGTAACATGTGCCAAAAAGATAGGACATCCTTTTAGCAAATACTTTTGGGTTTTAGTGCACGAGATGATGTTCAAACGAGTCTCGTTTCCCTGGTTACTTCCGTCACCGCGAACGATTAGAGTTTCATTTCCCCAGGGGATGCGAATGATCTTCTCGGCACACACAATGATCGCTTGGTACTTCGCCAACCAATCCATACCAATTATAGCATCGAAACTACCAAGTTCTACGGGCATTAAGTCTATGTTGAATGGGTGGTTCAGGAAGTTTAATGTACAACCCCTAAGGATAGTGTTCAACCCAATTATTCTCCCGTCGGCTAGTTCTACGTCATAATAGTGATCTAATGTAGTTGGTGTGATATCAATTTGGGAGCTAAATGCAGTAGACACAAAGCTTTTATCGACACCAGTATCAAATAAGACAGAAGCGTAGCGGTTGTTTAGAAGGAACGTACCTGTCATGATGTTGGAGTCGGGGTTTGTCCCTGCACGGCCTACCGCATACACTTTCGCTGGAGTATTGCCATTTCTAGCTTGGTTACCGCGGATGTTGTTTTTTTAGATTTGGACAATCCCTTTTGAAAAGCCCTTGGGCTCCACACTCATAACAGGTAGCCTTCTTACCCGACCTAGTGCCCCTCTGATTGTTAGCATTGTTGGCATTTGCAGTGCTCCTACAGTCGTGGACCGTCGTGGACCATCGTGGTGATAGTTGCATTTTGAGCATAGGGGTTTAGACCCCCATATTGTTTCTTCTCACCAGCCCCTGTAGTATAAGCCTTGCCAGTGTTTTGCCTCTTATTTTGTTGTTGTTGTTGTTGTTGTTGTTGTTGGTTATCTTCTTGCTTTCTCTTGGACTCTGTCTGACGTTCAGCAAAAGTGCGGATCTTCTTATCCATTAGCTCAGTTGCGATTTCAACTGCTTCTTGCATTGTCTTTGGTTTAGACACCACTACACTCCCATGAATCATGTCGGGAAAACCACTGACATATTTTTTAATTTTATCAGATTCTTCAGGAAACATCCTCCCGCACAACAAAGCTAATTCCAGAAAGCGTTGGGTATAACTTGTCAGGACAGTACCCTTCACCTTCAGATTCTAAATCTCTATTTCTAGTTTCTTGATTTCATTTCGAGGACAGTATTTGTCAGTCATCATTTTCATTTATTTACTGTGTTTGAGTATTTTATAATCACTCGTTAGGTCATTAAGGGCCGTGTACTCTCAAGGCTCAGTCTGTTTGGTTGAAGTGTAATCAGAGAACTCGAATCCCAACTGTTAGTTGCCTACCCCAGAGCCCTATGACTCATCAGTTTAGTTTTGCACTCCTTCAGTTCTTGAGTAATGATGCGTTGCTTTCTTTTAATTGCCTTTAATACCGTTTTGTTTTCCTCCACGTATCAGAGTCAAATAGCAAGCGGGCAACACGCTCATCAACACATTCAGGCATTTTGCTCAACCTGAATTATCATTAGTACAAGATATTTGATGAATCACGGAATGACATTGCTATTCATCCTTTTCCAAAAACATATGTGTCGTTAAATGGATTTGTTGCTCAGTATTGTCGTCTCAACATTGGCAAACACCTATTTTTCAACCATGGTTTTGTACCTGTTCCAATGGCTGACTTGTAGACTGATTCTTCAAGTGAGACCTATGAATCTTTGCCATGGAACTGTAACGTGCTTTACAATTTCTGTTTATCTATCTCTACATCTGATACAATTCCCTTGCTTGTTTCACTCCTGAACTTGTAACCGATGATTGAAACTCTTGACTTGCACTGTTGAATTGCAACTGTTCTTTCACTCACTTTTCAACGGTCATTTAGCTCTTGCTCATGACTTGCTCTTTCTATTATACTTGTCAATGAGTTCATGTTTCTCGGATGCATTGTTCCTTGAATGTTTGAGTCTGTCATTCTTAGTGTAATTTCTGAGATTTCTTTTTACTTCTCGTCTCGATGAAAAAGATCTTGAATAACTATCGAGAGGCTTTAACAAGTCAGGAGTTAATGAACTTTCAAACTGTAATGGATCATACTTAAGAGCGATTGGAATCCCTCTCGTGAAGTGTTTCTGCATGAGATAAGTGTTTCTAAGTTATTCATGTGTTGAGATAACTGAAACTTTAAGGTTCTGACACTATCACCAAAGAGTTGTGCAAACGCTTGGTTGATACGATATTACTCACGTTTTTCGAGAGTGGAGTGGTTGATTTAAGTGCTTTTAATTTGTTCATGGAGTTTCTTTGAAAATCTTTGACTTGCATAATGCAGTTTCTGTAATCTCTGGTTCCTCTAAAACTGAACCCGAAGTTGAAGTAACCTTTGTTTCCATTTTACTAGTGAATCTATGAGTGTAAAATTCTTGTTGGACTCTTCAGTGGATATATGCTGATTGTTGTTGTTGTGGAAAACTATTTTACAGGATTTTACAAATGTCTTGATAACCGAGAAAATACAAGAGTATTTCGCGGGATTTTACTAAATCAAGAAAACCGTAAAAATAGAATTATTGTTGTTGAAATCGTTGTTGTTTTTGAAGAACTTGAACTTTCGATAACGATTTGTGAGCTAAAACGATGAACGGTGCACGAATTTTGAGCTTGAAATGATTAACGGTTGATCAAAACTCAAATAAGGAAAACGGGTCACAACGGATTCACTTTAAGCACTAAAACGGTGAATTAGATGCACTAAGGACTACGTGCAATCTATTTTCAACAAGATAAGGTTGTTATTCAACAAGAGACTTGTGGCGGAAGTAGACTTGATGTCCAGGACTAAAGTGTAGAATCTCGGAATTTATGTTAAAAAAATACACACGTTTTCCCTCCTGTTCATATGTCATCTTTGTTTTAAACTTGATAAACATGAGAAAAAAATGCAATGTTTATGATTTTAATCCCGCGGAGTCGTACGGTTATCGTTGGTAAAATCGAAAATAAGCACAGAAATTATGAAAAACTAAAAAGCTAGTTTGAAGAACAAAGTAAAAGGATGACGTGACTCTTGTGTATCTTCCAAAACACACAAGAAAACACCACATCGAGAGAAAAGAAGAAGAAATATAAGCCGATTGTAATAAGCTTATAAAAAGACTTTGGAGCTTATCTAATTCATGAGATGACAACTAGATAAGGTGAAGAATCATGAAGAACAAAGAGAGAATAAGGTTAATAAGCCAATAAGCTCCAAGCTTTTGAACCGTAGGCTTATTAAGGACAAATAAGCCATGGTTTGCTTATCTAAACCACAAAAATCGAACACTAAACACCCCTTGGCAAGTGATACCACATGTTGGTCATATATTATCCACTTACAACTAATAAGCAAACCCCAAATAAGCCCTATGAGCCGGCAATGAAAGAAAGAAAAGAAGGAAGAAAGAAAGGAACTTAGAAACTTAGATTAGAGAGAGAAAGGTGAGTTACAAGAGAAAGAAATGCAACCAACACCCTCTCCATGTGTGGAGAGGGTTTCTTTTATACCCAAGCCTTCTAGTTAGCGTATGGGCTTATTACTTGGGCCGGGCTTGGCTAAACTTGGGCTTTGAGCCCGAAACACGGACAATATTAGATTACAATCCAAGCCCGTTGAACCCGACTAGCCTATTACAATACAAGACCTAGTTTGACTTTATAAGACCGATAACATTCTTGTTTGACTTAATATAATTAAGGCTAACATAGATTTCTTTTTATGTGAAGTTGTATCTCTTATAACTGTCATGTGCGTACTATAAACTTGTGGTCCACTCTTATATTTAATTCAAACCTATGAATTCACCAACTTTAGGTTGACTGTTTTAGCATGTTTTTCTCAGGTGCTTAGCTATGGATGTCTTTGCTTGCTTGTTGGTGTTGCCTTGCATTGGACCGATTTTCAAGAATTATTATTATCTATGTTAACATCGTTGTCAAACTTTAAAACCTTTTATTCGCTTTCGCATATTATCGTTGGGCCTGTGTAAAACTTTAACTATTTTAATATGCAACGATGTTGGATTTTAAACGTACCTATAGAGGTCGTTCTTTGTATCTTGTGCGATGTATATTATGACGTCACGCCTCCGGACACGTGTTTCCGACTAGGCCCCGTTTGGGGGTGTGGCAAATTGATATCTAAAGCCAAGGTTATAGAGAACTAGGTAGTATATCTAGGTCTGGGCTATAACCAGTGTGTGATCCTATGTGCTTTTACCTGCTTACATATATATCATATATAATAATAGCATTTAATACATATATATTTTTGCATCATGCTTATCTTCTTGACTTTGGTTGCACATTGCATGGTTTCATATAAAGAGATATATATAAACTTATGCTTGTGCAGGTCATGGCTGCTCCTATTATTTCTATTTCATCTGATTCGTCTGAGGAGAGCGTGGGCTCTCATGCGGCACTAATGATTCTCTTTGGTGCTATTCCTACTATTATCCATGTTATCCCCGAGGTCCCTATTGTTCCAGATGACCCTATAGTTACACCGGAGGTGGGGGTAGTTCTAGTCGTCTCACCTACCAGAGTACTTGATTTAGTAGATTATTCATCTTCTTCTGATTCTGATCCATCAGAGGATTCTTTACCCCCCACACCAGATTTGCCATTGGTTTCACCCTTTTTGTGTTCTAATGACTCGGAGGCAGACGGTGAGTCCTAGCCTGCTGAGCAGAGACCCGAGAGGCACGAGTCTCTTACACCATTATCTGAGTTTCCACTTGCACCTGTTGTTACCCCACCTAGGATTCGTCGACGGCCATCGATTCTTGTCTGACCCGGTGAGGCTATTCCCTTCGGTCGACCTTATCGCACCCACATCAATGGGCTACGTAAGTTGCTGACTGCGAGGAAGAGAGTTAGACCCATTCATGTTCGTAGACTTGCATAGAGACGTATATCTCATCATTCATCGGATCTTCATTCTTCACTAGACTCATCTTCTTCAGGTTCACCTTCAGATCATTCCTTATCTGGACATACACCACTAGACACCACCGATGCTGATACATCTACACCATCAAGATTTGTTCATCGATCACTAGCTTGGACTCCACGACGTAGTGAGGCATTTAGACGTTAGAGGTCTGCACCATTGTCTACTCCTTACCCACCGACTACATCAGAGTCATCCTTAGGTTCATCTTTTGAGAGGTTATTGGATTCATCCTCACCTTCTTCTAGACTGTCTTGCAAGAGATGTAGGTCCCCTACTGCTTCGATACCATCACTTACTTATGTTTCGAGGTTGATAGCCCTTACTCTTGCTGATCTTTTACCACCTTATAAGAGGTTTAGAGATTTATACTTACCAGAGGATAGCGGAGAGGAGCATATAGAGGTGGATACTACTGATGCAGAGGCTGTTGCAGATGTAGGTATTAGTGAGGGAGTAGTAGCTCACACTGATGATGATGTAGGTATGGGAGTTGAGATTGCTGCTAGTGATGTTAGGGAGGATGATGAGGAGTTTGAGGCAGAGGCTAGTGTGGAAGACACGAGAGAGATCGTTGTAGATCTATTGGCTATTGGTGATGGTTCTGAGTCTTCTAAAGGAGGTATCCCTGATCTTGAGGATACCATTTATGATATAGTTCACTACATGTTAGAGGTTCGTATTGATATGATTACTAAGATTGAGACTACTAAGAGACAGTTAGAGACTAGACAGTTGGTAGCTAGTGGAGAGAGAGCTAGTTTGGTTGAGAGGATTAGGAGTTTAAGACTGGAGTACCTAAAGGTTCGAGCCATGTTGAGTATAGAGAGAGATCGGGTTGAAAGTCTTCGTTGGCACATGGCACTTTCGCAGGAGGAGTTTCGTCAGGTTCGTAGGGATCGTGATGATACTCGAATGAGACTTAGGAGGTTGGAGTCGTATGTTGAGAGGCATTTGGGTTTTCGCCCTTAGACTAGTAGTACCATGATCATGTAGGACATTAGACTGATGGTTAGGTCTAGATGTTAGCAGTAGAAATAATCGTAAATCATGTACCTATTTTGGATTGGCTGTAACCGAATTATGCTTTTATTCATGAAATGAAAAGCTTGTTTTGATTCTCTCGCGTATTTATCTTATTGTTATTTACTTGTTTTGGCAAGACATGTTCTATTATATTTTCTATATAAACCTTATTTACCATTTATAATGGCTATATCTCATATCGAATCTCACCGTGTGATATGTCTTGTGATGTAGAACAATGACTATCACTCGCTCCGGTATAACCCCTGAAGCAATCGAAGAACTGGATAACCGACGTGTGGAAGAAGTATTGGCTGCTTATGAGGAAGTCTGTGTTGCTAACGCTCTCGAGGCTGAAAATCAAAGCCAAAATAGCAGTGACGACGATAATAGAAATGGTGAAAATGGAAATGGTAGAAATGGAAATGGTAGAAATAGAAATCCAAATGAGAATGGTAGAGGTGATAGACCTATTGCTAGAGAATGCACCTACCAGGACTTCATGAAGTGTCAACCACTCAACTTCAAGGGAACGGAAAGAGTTGCCGGATTGATGAGGTGGTTTGAGAAGATGGAAACAGTGTTCCATATCAGCAATTGTCCAGAGAAATTACAAGTCACATAAGAGGACTATTGGAACTGATGCTGCATTCGCCATATCATAGAGAGAGCTCATGAAGTTAATGGCTGAAGTGTACTACCCAAGAAATGAAATTCAAAAGATGGAATCTGAACTTTAGAATTTAACCGTGAAGAACAATGATTTGTTTGCATATACTCAGAGATTTCAAGAGTTGACTATGATGTGCACCAAGATGGTCCCCGAGGAGGAGGATCGGGTTGAGAAATTCATTGGAGGACTCCCTGATAACATCTAAGGGAATGTAATTGCTGTTGAACCTACAAAACTTCAAGATGATGACTGAATTGCTAACAACTTAATGGACCAAAAGTTGAAGGGATATGCTATGAAAAATGCTGAGAACAAAATAAGATTGGAGGTCAATCAGAGAGACAACCATGGACAGCAGCCACCATTCAAAAGGCCAAATGTTTGAGGTTAGAATGTGGCGAGAGCCTATACGGCTGGCAACAATGAGAGAAAACCGTATAATGGACCGTTGCCTCTCTGTAACAAGTGTAAGCTTCACCATAAAGGGCCTTGCACTGTGAGATATGGGAAGTGTAACAAGGTTGGGAATTTGACCTGGGATTGTAAGGTCACAAATTCCACTACTTCTACTTAGAGGGGTCAAATAGTGAACCAGTAAGTTTTAACTTGTTTCGAGTGTGGAAGTCAAAGACACTACAGAAGTGATTGTCCAAAGCTAAAAGATTAAAACCGTGGAAATAAGGCTGGAAATAAGAATGATGTTGGTGAAGCAAGAGGAAAAGCATATGTGCTAGGTGGATTGGCAGGATTACCACCAATGCAACAAGTTGAATTTCAAATCGACTTAGTCCCTGGTGCTGCACCTGTGGCACGCGCCCCGTATAGATTAGCACCGTCATAATTACAAGAATTGTCTACTCAACTGCAAGAACTTTCTGACAAGGGATTTATAAGACCGAGTTCCTCACCTTGGGGAACCCCGGTCTTGTTTGTCAAAAAGAAAGATAGATCTTTTCGGATGTGTATCGACTACCGCGAGCTGAACAAGCTGATTGTGAAGAATCGATATCTACTTACAAGAATCAAAGACTTATTTGATCAGTTGCAAGGATCAAGGGTCTAATCTAAGATCAACCTGAGATCTGGTTATCACCAACTCAGAGTTCGGGAGGAAGATATTCTAAAGACAGCGTTTAGGAGACACTACGGCCACTATGAGTTTCAAGTGATACCGTTTGAACTGACTAACGCACCGGCGATATTTATGGATCTGATAAATCAGGTGTGCAAACGGTACTTAGATAAATTCATGATCATTTTTATTGATGACATCTTGATCTACTCCAAGAGCGAGGAAGAGAATGCGGAGCATCTTAAGTTAATTTTGGAATTGCTTAAGAAGGAAGAATTGCACGCCAAGTTTTCAAAGTGTGAATTTTGGCTGTCGAGGGTACAATTTCTTGGTCACGTGATTGATAGTGAAGGCATTCACGTGGACCCGTGATACTTCTCGTAAAGGATTGGGCATAGTTTTGATGCAAAAAGAGAAGGTCATAGCCTACGCGTCATGCCAACTTAAGATTTATAAGAAGAATTACACTACACATAACTTAGAGCTTGAAGCTATAGTGTTTGCTCTCAAAATGTAGAGACATTATCTGTACAACACGAAATGCGTTAGGTTCACTGATCATAAGAGTTTGCAACATATTCTAGATCAGAAAGAGTTGAACATGAGACAACGTAGATGGTTAGAGCTGTTGAGCGACTACGACTGCGAGATTCATTATCATCCAGGAAAGGCGAACGTGGTGGTAGATGCCTTGAGCCGAAAGGAACAGATTAAGCCACTACGAGTTTGAGCTTTGGTTTTGACAATTGGTCTGAACCTTATTATGCAAATTTTAAATGCTCAAGCTGAGGCGAGAAAGAAGGAGAATTTTGGAATCAAAGATCTGTGTGGTATGATTAAGAATCAAGAGCAACGTGCTGATGGAACGTTATGTTTGAATGGGGAAAGTTAGATACCTTGTCGAGGTAACTTAAGAGAGTTGATTATGAATGAATCGCATAAGTCAAAATATTTAATTCATCCTGGATCGGACAAGATGTACCCAGATTTAAAGAAACTGTATTGGTGGCCAAATATGAAAGCAGAGATTGACACCTACGTCAGTAAATGTTTGACCTGTGCCAAAGTCAAGGCCGAATGCCAAAAACCATCTGGTTTGTTGTTTAAACCTGTGATCCCAGTATGGAAGTGGGAGAACATTACTATGGATTTCGTTACTAAGTTACCAAAGACGACGTCTGGTCAAGATATAATTTGGGTAATTGTAGACCGACTCACAAAGTCTGCTTATTTCTTACCAATGAAGAAAACTGACTCAATGGAGAAGTTGACGAGACAATACTTGAAGGAAGTAGTCTCGAGGCATGGAGTACCAGTTTTGAGTATATCTGATCGAGATAGTAAGTTTACATCTCATTTCTAGAGATAACTGAACGAAGCCTTAGGTACTCAATTGGATATGAGTATGGGTTACCATCCACAGACTGATGGTAATAGTAAGAGAATCATCCAAACCTTGGAAGACATGCTACGTGCTTGTGTGATTGATTTTGGGAAATGATGGGATAGACACCTACCTTTGGTGAAATTTTCTTACAACAATAGATATCACACTAGTATCAAGGCTGCACCGTTTAAAGCTCTCTACGGCTGAAAATGTAGATCGCCTATTTGTTGGGCTGAGGTTGGAGACGCTTAGCTCACTGGCCCAGAAATTATCCATGAAACAACTAAGAAAATCATTCAGATCAAGAAGCATATTCAAGCTGCACAAGATAGACAGAAAAGCTATGCCGATAGGAGACGTAAGCCTTTGGAATTTGAGGTTGGAGACAAGGTCATGTTGAAAGTGTCGCCATGGAAAGGGGTGATATGTTTCGGCAAACGGGGGAAGCTGAACCCTCGCTATATTAGACCTTTCAAGATTCTCGCTAAAGTAGGAACACTTTCTTTATCGAATTGAACTCCCAGTGGCAAATTAAGCCAGATCATAGCACTTTTCATGTTTCCATTTTAAGAAGTGTCTCGTAGTCGATAACACTAGCTATTCCGGTGGATGAGATCGCAGATTGATGCCAAGCTTAATTGCATTGAAGAACACGTTGATATTATGGTATCGAGAAGTTTAAACGGCTAATGCAGAGCCGCATTCCAATCATAAGGTCCGTTGGAATTCGAGAGAGGGTCGGAGTTTTTAAGAGCGCGAAGATTCAAATTAAGAAGAAGACCCTTTCTTTTCGTTAGCCCTCATCCACGTCTTTAGCTTTGAGGTCAAAGCTCTTGTTAACTGGGGGAAGAAATGTCCACAACCTGATAATTCGGTCATTATTTGTAAACTTTTTCGATCATATCTTTGACTTTTTTACGTTACGTTTGAATCGGCAATTTACCCGAGAAGTTAACCGTGTAATCTAAAAATACGTCATCGGTACGCGTTTCGACTTTAGATTTTAATAAGTTTTATTTTATAATGAATTAATTTATCTTTTCTTAATTGTTCGTAGTTTACGATCATCTGGTATTTATTTTTCTGTATTAAGTTTAAATGCGTTTTTCGCGTTTTTGACCTACGGAACCCCGGAACCCAAATATCTTTTCGTCGTAATACTTTAGTTTATCGTCCATCTCATGTTCAAAAGTTAAAAATTTCGTTCATACCCCCCTTATTAAAATCGGACGCCTAAACCCAAACCAAATGCACCATAAGTCTTGAAATTAAATACAAGAGCATCTTTTGAAAATCCCATGCCATGTGTGCATGAATAGTGACTCTTGAGAGGGTCCCTCCTCTATGATCATTTCTCAAGTTAGACAAGATCATGTGATACTTACACATTTTGACTTCATTGAATAACCCAAGGGTAACTAACTTTTGCATCTAATACTGATATCCATGATCCAAAAATTTAAACCTTACATGGGTCCTTGTGGCTATGGTTCGACCCGAAACAAAGGGTACACACACCTTGGTGTGTGTTGGTATATTTGGTGCTACAAACAAGAACCAGTGAATCACTATTCTTTTTCTATAAATACTTTACATTCTCAAAAACTTAGGGTTTCACTTCTTATTTATAGTTCCAAAAGTTGTTTTCTTCCCTCTTCTTGCTCTCATAGCTCACGGCAAACAAACCCCTCTTAGGGTTTTTCATATCTTGTTTTCATTGCTTAATCCAAGATTCTAAGGTTCTTGTTTAGAATATCTAAGGTGGGTTGAAGTATTGGGTTCTTTTTTGGTTTAAAGGTTTTTCATCAAGATCTAAGTTAGGGTTTCAAGATTTGTTATTGGGTTTTATAGATCTATTATTTTGGGGTATAGATCTTGTGATTTCTCTACTTGTTCTTCATTCTTGTAAGTGTCTTGAACCTTTCTTTATGGTTTACTTATGTTCTTCTTATATGTTCAAGATCTATACATCCTCATGTTGTGTTTTAATTTTTGAAATATTATAAAATTAGATTTTGTAAATAATGATGCTATTTTATTTCACTAGTTAAATATTATGTTCTTGGTAAGATGAGAGTTAAATGAGAGTTGCAATAATAGAAATGAAGGAATTAGGTTTGCTTTAGGGGTGGTTTTGTTATGGTTTAGTTGTGAATAAAGATTAGGCTAGATTAGGCACTATTGTGAAGTTTGGGTGGATTTTGGTTGCGTTCTTAACAAAAAGTGCTTGCTAATCCAAAATGGTCTTGGAGTTTTGGTTGAACTAAAAATGTTTTCATTAGGCGTAAAAGTAGTTTTTGGAGAGTTTGTTTCGAATAGATAGTTTTTAATATATCGCACACTAAAATCGGACTTAAAACGGCCAAGTTATAGCCAAATAAAACTTGAAACATTTTTCGGCAAAACCAAATGAATAGTTGCTGATGTGAATAGTAAAATGGGTTTTCGGACACTTTCGGACATTTTTGGACTTTATAAACACTAGCGAAACATATAGTAACACATACCTATTGATTAGTATCGTTTAAAGACGTCGTTAACATATTTTAGGAAAAGTGATAAGTTACTAAAAATAGTAAGTTTGGTAAAAAAATTAGTGGAACGGACTTAGAAGTTAAGTGATTAAGGTTAGTTAGTGCGTTTTGAAAATATGGAAACTTAATAAATATAGGGGACGGTATTAACGTCTTGAAACTAAAAACTTTCCTAAAATAGAAACTTACTAAAAATAGTAATTTTGGTTAAACGTTAAAACTTAACAAAAAACAAATATGATTTTATTTCGTCATGATTTGATAATCAAACTAAAGCAAACACACATGGATGTATTTTGGTGATGAACATATTGTGCAATTCTTGGCATACTTTCCGTGTTTCTGAGACGCGTTATTATTCTAGGTCGCGGCTAGATTTCTATATCATCTTTTACTTGCGTGATTATCATTTGCTCATCTTGCTAAGGTGAGTTCATAGCCCCATGTTTTACTACTTTTACTTTACTATTTTAGGGTGAGAAACATTGCTTGTTTTTAAACTATGGACACAGTTACTTTACGTTTTATTTTTCCTGATTACATGTTGCCTAAGTAGCGAATATACCACTAATGCCCGAATTATCATGAACCGTTAATTACTTAACCGACTGACTGGTTAAGTAAGCGCGAATGTTGTAAATAGATCTATTGGGACTAATTATCCCTATCCGGGTGAGTAGCGCTCACTACCCACGGGGCTCCCGATAAACGGATATATACCATGTCGGATTTCAGTAGGTGATCTTGGTCAGATACCTTTAGGGCAAAGTAATTCTATTTGGCATATAAAATGCTTCCTTTTAAATTAAGCTTCGGTATCATGAGCTTAGTGCAACAGTAGATTTCTTTTTATGTGAAGTTGTATCTTCTATAACTGTTACGTACGTACTGTAAACTTGTGGTCCACTCTTATATTAAATTAAAACCTATGAACTCACCAACTTTATGTTGACCGTTTTAACATGTTTTTCTCAGGTACTTAGCTATGGATGTCTTTGCTTGCTTGTTGGTGTTGCCTTGCATTGGACCGATTTTCAAGAATTATTATTATCAATGTTAAGATCGTTGTCAAACTTTAAAACCTTTTATTCGCTTCCGCATATTATCGTTGGGCCTATGTAAAACTTTAACTATTTTAATCAATGCAACGATGTTGGATTTTAAACGTACCTATAGAGGCCGTTCTTTGTATCTTGTGCGATGTGTATTATGACATCACGCCCATGGACACGTGTTTCCGACCAGGCCTCGTTTGGGGATGTGACAGTGTACTCCCTCCGTCCTAATATAAATGTCTTCTTTTGACTTTTTGTAGTCTATTTTTTTTAATTTTGATTTTAAATATTTTTGTTTGTGTTATATAATACTTGATGTAAAATATATGAACTGATTGGTTTTTAAATATATTTTTCATTGGTATAATTTTCATCAAGTATTATACAACACAAATCAAACTATTAGAAATTAAAGTTGATAAAGAAAGACTTTAAAAAGTCAAATGAGGACAATTATTTTTTAACAGAGAGAGTAATTATTTTTCTTGTACTATATATGCAAACAAAATTTTATTTAACTATTGGGTTTCAATTATTTTTAATGCAACTAAGTAGGGCCCTAAACAAACTGAACGTTCAGTGAACATTTCATGAACCGTTCGGTAAAAAGTTCGTTTATGTTCGTTTATTTATTAAATGAACGAACATGAACAACATTTTACGTTCGTTTTGTTAAATGAACGAACATGAACAAAAGTCTTGTCCGTTCATTTATGTTCGAGAACGTTCGATTATTCGTTCGTTTATGATTATATATTTGTTTATATTCGTCTATCGCATCTATAGTTTTAAAAATGATTTACTTAAACAAAACAACACTTATGAAACACAATATTGTGTACATGTTTGTAATTTTTTTTGTTCGTTCGTTTATGTTCGCTCGTTTATGCTCATTTAGTGCATTAATAAATGAACATAAACGAACATGAACAACATTATTTATTAATAAACGAACATGAATAAGAAAATTCGTTCGTTTAAGCGATCGTATTTGTTTGTTTGTCTGGCTAAAACTAAACGAACGAACATGAACAAGGCTTCATTCGTATTCGTACGGTTCGTTTACAACCCTACAACTAAGGTTACCCACTATAAGGACCATCAACGACCTACATTTTCCCCTGCCACATCAACTTTCTCTCTCCGGCGACCTACATGCGACTTTTTGCCACTATAAGGCGACCTTCATTTTTTTTCTTTTTTTCAATTTTTTTTAAACAAAAATAAATTTCATAAATAATAAAAATATTACATAATAAAATTTAAAATGTTACATAATTATTCAAATAAAAACATAAAAACATGACAATTAATTAAAAAACATAAGAAACTAATAATCTAAGTTATAGGTTTCCTTGATTTCGTCCTTCATCTCCTGCAGCTTCTGTTGTTGTATTGCGGGAAAAGAGGGGTCGATTACTGAATTATAGAATAAGATGTCTTTATCCCATTTCTTTTTTTTTTGTATAATTGGAGTTTTCGACGCTGTATTTCAAGTTTCTCTCTTTTCAAATCTATCGCTCCCTTACACGCCGCCTCCTGGATATCCAACTCCTGATTCTTCAATTAGATGTAGGAGTCTTGTTGCTCCTGCATCCTTTCCCATTTTGTTGATTTAATTTTTAAGTATTTGTCGGCTACCAAATCAACAAATGAATAAGATCCCCCACGAGAGGAGGCAAATGATTTATTCTTGGCCTTTGCAGCGTCATGACCCAGTGGTCGATGTTCTCGAGCCTCTTCATACTCATCTGCTTCATCATTTAAATTAAAACCACCAGATGCTGACCCAGAGGTGATTTCTGAAGTCTTGGATTTCTTTCGCCCCTTTGTAGTCTTGTAAAAATTAGGCATCTCAATCTCTAACTAACCTTGGTGATCTTTCAAAATGTTATAGCAATGCCCCAACGTAAAGTCATGCCTATACATCATTTTGTATTTTGCACAAGCTTTGTGGTACACATCGAGGTCATTTGTTGAACCACTTTCGTAAATCTCTTGTATATTATTGATTATGGCGCAAAAACAACCAATTCTAGGGCGAACCCTATGTTTCCATTTCCTAAGGATCGAGTCGTACCCTCTCGTCAAACCAGTTTCCTTTTCAATGTATTTAATAACCGCTTCCTAAAACCCCTTAACCTTCATACTATTTCCTTTCTCGCTAGTTTCTGACACATCGCACCAAGCCTGGCATAACGCCATCTCTTTCGTCTTTGTCTAGTCTTTTGCCAGCTCCTTGACCTTGCCATCATTCTTCTTGTCCCTTGAAGGACGTTTCAAGGCATTCTTGACAGGTGACATCTCTTCGACTGACGAGTCGTCGTCGTCAACTGGAGCCGAACCATGCGCCGAACCTTGACCCATAGAATAATCTTGGCTCTGGTAATACTCTTGAGTATTGAGTAACTGCTCAAAATCCATATCAAGATTGATACGATTTAGCGGAGAATAAGGTTGATTTGCTTGGAAAGAATTCGATGTATCCATAGTTGGACGATACAATCCAGTTGGTGATTGGTAGAAAGCATTTTGGTTGTTATACGAAGGAAGGAATGGACAATTTTGATAAAACATGTTATTATGTTGAGTTGGTTGTAGTAATTGTGATTGATATTCAAAACCCGATGATCCAAACCGTATCTGTAGTGAGACACCGAATAATTAAAAATTCGGATCCGGTGTCAAATGCGGAGCGTTAGCTTGAAGTCGGGATTTTGGAGTTTTTGATTGGGGAATTTTTTTCTTGATAAACATGGTGATCTTAATAATTTGGGAGAATTTGTTTGAATTGTTATTTGACTTTGTGAAAAAAAAATAATGAAATGAGTGGGTATTTATAGTCTTAAAGTATTTAAAATTTAAAAATAAAAAAGTTTTTTTATATTAAATCAAAATTGACCGTTGGCTTTGTTTAAATGTGGACGCCTACCGATCATTTCAACAGACAAGTGCAACCCGCGACCTCCGGCGACCGACTGTGGCACTACAAGGCCGACCGACGTCGACCGAGTCGGTCGACCTTGTTGTAGTGAGTAACCTAACTTTTTGGGAGGCACGTTCGCTTTACATGGTAATGCATCTTCTATATATTTGTTGATGTAAATGTTGTTGGAGAGTGGGAGTCGGATACGCATGTTATACGACCAGAAATATGTGAGCCTACTGGGGGCACACACGTTAAGACACGAAGAGTACGTTTATTAAACATTTAATATATACTTACTTATTATTAAAGGTTTAATATGCTTCATGAAATATTTTAAATAACCGTTAGTTACCGTTATGATTTTATAACTAACTTAACGACTATTTAAATATGAACCGAAGGGATTAAAATTGACAAAACACGAACATTATGGGGATCCTTTTGTGATTGGCCCTATAAGCTTCTAAAAGGGGGTTTTTGGGATCAATTTTGGAGATAAGAGATAAGAGTTGTATTATGATAAGGAATTAAGGGTATTCTAGTTTATCTAAAACTAGGGTTTGGTGTCTATATAAACTCCTCATTCCTCTCCCTCATGAATTCACTCGATCATGCATTCGTTCCATACAAAACAACCTTAACCGAATCATCTTTTATGTTCGGTTCTTTCTCACTCCATAATGACATGTGTATATGATCCAAAAGCTTGTTTATTTTGGTTTGACTATTCCACATCATGCTATTGATCGCATGTATATGGTATTTATTATAATTATAAATATATACAATTGTAAGGAATTGTTTGAATATTTTATTCTTAAAAATATTATTAAAAAAATAAGTCAGATCTAATTGAGAATTTTTTATTATTAATTGTGCCGACCCGAACCAACTTTGACCCATTCGTCTCACAAAACCTTGACCCGTCCAAACACGGTGTATTATAAGTGAATTTTTTATTATACATTGGATCCACGTATATGATACGTGTCTCTTTCTCTTTGATGTTAACCAAACACACACACCAAACACAGACACCATCTCTCTTTCCCTCTCGATGTTTCTCAGATCCATCTTCTCCATTCCACACCCCAAACCCACCTTTCCACCGTTTTTCTCCTTAAGGTTTTTCCATCAACCTCCTTGCAAATTCCGCCTGATACACACACCAACCGTCGGCGATCAGGTCTGATTTTATCTTTGCATGTTTACTCTTAATTTTTTTAGTTTCTATATGCCTATTAGAAGGTTTAATTTCTTTAATCTTAATTTATAGTTTTGAGTTTATAAAGATTAAATTTTATTTGTTGATTATTGGTTTATGCTATTTTGGATTGCGAGGGATGTGGGTATTTGATTTTTGGTTAAAAAGGTGCTTACCTTATGTGTTTTCTGAGTAATTAGGGTGATGCAAAAGTGTGGCGGCTCAGTGTTGATGTTTTAGAGGAAGGTGAAAAGCTTAAGTGTGATCTTCTACTTATCATTTGATTGGTTGTCATTGCTTAAGGTTTGTGGCTAAATCTGGCTTTTACAAGCTTTTGACAATGTGCTAATATTAATTTTCT
>BQNB010062945.1:0-35884 GCA_026074375.1 Tanacetum coccineum
CGAGCCTTTCGATGTTAGCATTCAACCTTTTAGCCTCCCAATTGACACCTTCAGCTAGATTTTGGCCGTAGATTCTGTCACCAGAATCTCGACCATATACAACGTCCCTCGTTTACACCCACGAGCACTTACCCGACTATATATGATACCCTTCATAATCCAAGTGCCCTATAGAGATTAACTTCCCCTTAAGGCTTGAAATGAACCTTACATTCTTTAAAATCTACTCGATGCCAAAGGTAGTCTTGAGAACCACGTCCCCAATTCTGCAACAGCAAGAACGTTCATGTTGGGCAATTAAGTGATGCGTAACACCACAAAAAAGAAGACAAGATGTAGACAGAGGCTCCCAAAGGTTACAACAAGCTTACAGAGCTTTACAAAGCCTTATAGAGCCTTGCAAAGCCTACCAAAACTAAAAATGTAAGAACACAATTACAAAAACAAAACACACATGAATTTATAGTAGTTCCCACGACTTAGGCAATCGTGGTCATTCCACTTTTGAAGTAGAGAGTATATTATCATCTTTGGTGGTACAATTTACAATTACGATGAGAGATCTATATATAGGGGTGAACAACTAAACCCTAACTTTCTCCACAAGATAGTAATCTCGAGCTTCAACTTCCATATGGACCCAAGCTCATAATAGTTACAACTTGGGAGGGCTCTGCTACTGCAGACCCACGAACAGAGCCTGCCCTTTGTTGCTTTCCTATAGTAGCTCAATAGAGGCTTTGTCAAAAGTCTTCTCGGATTCCATTAGCCTCCACAACCCAACAATCTCCCACTTGGAGGCTAAACTGCTCCCCAACTCAGTTACCCCATGTGGCAATTGTCTAAACTTAGGTTGACGACCGATAGTATTTTATAACATCTTTGACTAAAACTATACTTGTTAATCTAGCTTTTTGTTAGGCGGGTCATGTTTTCGCTTTGTGTTCACTTTTCTTTAGGCACCCTCGCGTTACGAACGTACCATCGACATAGCATTTTATTTAAACGTCAACTTATTATAAATGATATGCTTAATTATTCTAAAATAGTTAGTAGATTTGTAGCAACTCAATTCTTAACTTATTTACAATTAAATTTTACCTAAATCTTTTTGTATTGGATGAAAAATAATATAACATGATCTAGATTTCAATATTATGTTAATAAACGTTTGAATGTGATTAACTAAATTAATTGGAAATATAAGCACATTTTTGTATCATGTAATACTACTTGATAAATGTGAAGACTACGTTAGCAATAGAAAATAGGCGCAAGCATTACTACCAATGTTTTAAAACCCGGGGTGAACGGGCCGGTTAAACCGGTTAAATCGTAAACCGGTCGGGTGAGGTTTGGCTGAAAAACTTAGTTGAACCGTTAGTTAAATCGGTTGAACCGTGACCCGGTGGCTCGGCCGGGTCAATTTAAAAACTGGTTCTTAAAACATTGATTACTACTACTTGCTACACCTTTTGTTCTTTTAGTTTTCTTGCCAATTTATGAGATAAATAACATATAATATAAGTTACCTAAACAAATTATAAAATAGATGTGTCACTTGCTCAACTTAGATAAAGTCACGTTTAAGTTCATGCATGAGTCAATTGTATCAAGCTAATTAATTGAACCTAAATATCTAGAGGTGTAACTCCATAAAGCATGAGGTGGTGATTAGCTAATTTAACAATGACTATAAAAGTAAATCTTTTGTATCATGTCTTTACATAATAGCCACAAGAGGTACTTGAATGACATAATGAGAAAAAAATAGATAGAGTTGTTGGTGAATATTACAAGCATTATAGTTAGAGTGATGTGAATCATATTTTGGTAAATGATGTATTGAGTATAAGTGAGAAGGGTATACATGTTTAGCAAGAGTGGAAATGAGGGATGGTTTTAATTATCAAAGGAGATTATATGGTATAAGGCATCAAATGGTTTTTCATAGTTTGTACACGTACAAAGTTGTGTGTCCAAAGTTCATATATGAACTTACTCGAGAGGTAAGGATTATCGGTCACATTTAGGAAGGTTCGTTCAAGGGTTTCTTTTAGTGATACTCGTTGTGCTCGCTCTTATACTCATGTTTTACTTGTTAAGGTGAGTTTTCACATCCTTTATTTTATTGTTTTACTCGTTTAGGGTGAAAAGCATGATACAATTACTTAAACTGATTTGGTTATACTTTTACGAATCTACTTAATTGAATGAACTTTTGTTTCACCACTTATATAAATTGGTATGTATGTTTATGTTTGATGTTTGAATACTATTGGAAAAGGTCCTCAAGAACTACACTACTTATTAACTTATTATGAGATGTTAATATTTATGAATATCGCTATTTAAGGATATAGCCATCCCCTCACTCTAACTAACGGGAGTGCATAGTATCACCATTCTATGCTTACGTTAGAGCATGTGACACATAGGGGCAAAGTGTTCGGCTGTAACCGGCTTTAGCAGTGGCCTTATCGCATAAACACGCATATATACATAATCGACCTTTTTGCAATCTTTGACAACTAATTGTTTATTATTATTTTGAAGCTATTTGGTATACAAAATATCTGTGAACTCACTAACTATGGGCATAGTTGACCTGTTTTATCATGCTTTTCAGGTAATCAAAAGTAATTGGTGATTTTCAGATGCATTGCATGGACACTCTTTTGTAAATATTGGGTTATATTTAAAAACAAATGTTCTATCGTTGAGGACTTGTGTTTAAACGTATTATAACTTGTCTTTTGAAACTTGTTGCAAAACTTATTGTAATATATGATGTTTTCCTTTAATTCATGTTTGGTGTTATGTATATCTTATGCGATGTACTATGAGCTGTTTCACCTCGTGTTTCTGCTTTAGCGGGGTGTGACAGACTTGGTATCAGAGCTTACGGTTATAGAGAATGTCGGTTTTTCCAAATAAAAACCTCAACTATAATAAAAAATTTACTTTACTAAAACGCCATACCTTAAATGTTTGTTTTAACTAATATAATACTAGTCTGACTAAACCGAGCATTTGCATCTTTAATTCCCAATTATACATAGCCTGGTCAACTATGTCTAATTCGGGAATGATCATGTGATGCTGGGAGTAGTTACTTTTGAATTGTTTTTAAACCTACTTTCCACTTAAATCCCTAGAAAGCAAAACTTTGCGTGCGTGTATATTGCATAGTGTAGGCATTCATATTTCCACTATTAGTAACTAAGAATGCATTTACTCTAGTCATGTTTATGTCTTATTATATCACACTATATCCTTAAATATACTATGCCTTTGGTCACATTTCATTCGCATTATGCCTTACTATGTCCCTAAGCATACTTTTAATTCGGTGACTTTCTAGTCATAGTATGTCACACTCCTTATCTTCCCACACCACTCACACTGTTAGCAAGTCAGGACATATTGACAGCCTTTCGAGGCATCCCACACTGGACTCCGAGGAGGAACTCACAGACCATGAAGTGAGTAGCGGAAGATCCGCTGATATTCCTATTCTTACACCTGCACCGACATCTGATTCGTCTCCGCCAACTCGCCAAGGCCCTCTTTTTAGACAAATCGCAAGGAAGAGAGTCCCAATCCTAGTGAGAGTATCTTAAACTTTCCCCTTTTTTCCAAAATGCACTACACCTTTCCTGGATGACACCTTGAGTAAAACTTGATCGCTGATGTTGAGTTCTAAAAGCTTACGTCAATTATTAGCATAGCTTTTTTGGCGATCTCTTGTTTCCTTAAGCCTTTTCTTAATTTAAAATATCTTATCGGTGGTCACTTGTACAATTTCCGTCCCAATAAATTGACTTTATCCAACTTTAGCCTAAATAACAGGTGATCAACATTTCTGCCTGTACAGTGCTTTGATCGGGCCACATTTAATGCGTGTATGATTACTGTTGTCATAAGAAAACTCAACTAATGGAAGATGTGTATTCTAGTTTCCTCAAAAGTTGATAGCACGAGCTTTAAGCATGTCTTCTAATGTCTGGACAATACGTTTACTCTGACCGTCGGTCTGAGGGTGATAAGCGGTACTCATGTCCAAACATGTTCCCAATGCTTTATATAACGTCTGCCAGAGTCGTGACGTGAACTGACTATCACGATCGGATATACTATACAGGCACGATGTGCCTTGCTACTACTTCGTTAATGTAAATTCTCACTAGCTTTTCCATCTTGTGGTTCTCGTCAATCGCTAGAAAATGTGTAGACTTAGTTATTCTATCTATAATAATCCAAATTCTTTTGTGCCCATTACTGGTTATGGGCAATTTTGTAATTAAGTCCTTAGTTATTTTCTCCCATATCTACTCGGGAATCTCCAGTTGTTATAACAAACCCGAGGGTTTTTTATGCTCAGCCTTAACCTTCAAATAAGTTAGACACTTGCTGGTATACATGGCAATGTTCTTTTTCATTTCCGGCCACCAACACATATCTCTAAGGTCGTAGTACATCTTATTTGCTCCTAGATGAACATACTACCTTGTTGTGCGAGCTTAGTCCATGATCAGGGTTCTTACATTGCCCGACACCGGAACCCATATTCGATCTACAAAGTATAATCCACTGTCATCTTTTCTTTCCATCTACTTGTCTAACCCTCGCAGTATTTTTGCTGGTTCATTTAAGTCCTTGGATGCTTCATTATGAGCTTCCATATATCTTGTCGTTGATACCTGAATGAATATACCTCTACGCAGCATAACAGAGCATCACCAAAAGCATCTATAGAGACATTCACAACACCCTATGCAGCCTCACACTGACTTCTAATATGCCCCTTTTGCCCACAATTCCAACACATGATGTTCTTAGTGTTTTCCGATGGCGATTTCTTCCTCGATAATGATCTACCACGATTACTCTTCTTCCTATGACCCATCGCACTTAACAAAGAATTTGGATATTCCCCGAAATTTCTCCTATGAATGTCTTCACCGAGAATCATGTCCATGATATCTTTGAACGTCAACTTATTTGTACCTGACGTACGACTAACTGCCAACTATTAGGTACCGAAGACAAAAATAACGAATCCCACATCTCATCATCAAACTTAATATCAACCGATAATAATTTTTATATCACCAAATTAAACTTATTCACATGATCTACAACGGCCGAACCCTTTGTCTTCTTCATGTTCACAAGCTCCCTAATAAAGAAACCTTGTTTGAAGCACTAGGCTTCTCATACATGTTGGACAGAGCCTTAAGTAAACCAAACATAGTTTTCTTATTCATGACTTGTAGGCTACATTATTCACCAACAAAAACCTTACAACACCCAGAGCATGCTGATCCAACAAAGCATTGTCTTTCTCCTTTATCCCACTCGGATTTGTTTTAAATAAGGGTTCATAATACTAGTTTTGATACAAGTAATCTTTGATCCTCATCTACCAAAATCGAATCTCGGCCATCAAAACATTCGATCGTAACTCTACTATATTCTACCTTTGTTGAATACGGAGCCTGAGCTCTGATACCACTTTGTTAGGTAATTAAACGATGCCTAACACCACAACAAAGCAAACAATGACTAGACAAAGGTTCCCAGAGGCTACAACAAGCTTATAGAGCTTTACAGAGCCATTATGAGCCTTGCATAGCCTTACAGAACCTTATAGATCTTGTCAGAACGAAAAACATAAGAACACAATTGCGAAAAAAGAACACACACAAATTTATAGTGTTTTCTACAATTTAGGTAATTGTAGTGAGTCCACTTTTGAACTAGAGAGAATATTATTATCATTGGTGGTACAATTTACAATAACAATGAGAGATCTATATATAGTGATGAATAACTAAACCCTAACTTTCTCCACTAGATAGCAATCTCGAGCTTCAACTTTCATATGGACCTACGCCCATAATAGTTACAGCCCGAGAGGGCTTTACTGTTGTAGACCCACAAACAGAGCATTCACTTTGTCATTCTCGTATAGAATCCCAACAGAGGCTGCGTTAAAAGTCTTCTCATGTTCCATTAGCCTCCACAACCCAATTCTTCATATCAGCTAAACGAAGCTTCCCAAGAAGCGGATTGAATTTCTTCATCATTCCCATGCATCGGGTCGCATGGAATAAGGCACCCGAATCCATAACCCAGGATTCATAAATTCCTCTAGGCAGCATGACAAAGCATCATCAAAAGCATCTATAGAGACATTCACAACAACCTATGCAGCCTCACACTGGCTTCTAATATGCCTATTTTGTCCACAGTTCTAACACATGATTTTCTCATTGTTCTCTGATCATGATTTCTTCCTCGATCATGATCTACCACAATTACTCTTCCTCCTATGACCCGTCGCACTTAACAAAGAATTTGGATATTCCTCAGAATTTCTCCTACGAATGTCTTTACCGGGAATTATATCCCAAATATCTTTGAACATTAACTTATTCGTACCTGACATACTATTAACTGTCAACTATTAGGTATCGAAGACAACAATAACAAAGCCCACATCTAATCATCAAACTTAAAATCAATCGATTATAATTTTAATATCACCGAATTAAACTCATTTACATGATCTACAACCACCGCAGGCTCTGTCATCTTCGTATTCACAAGCTACCTGTTAGGAATTCACTTTACATGACGACATTTATGAAATTACCATTGTTTACCATATCACCACACACAGGGACTAGTATAGTCAACATAGCATTCTTATGTAATGTGTGGTGGTATAAATACCCCTCTATGGCTTCCATAGAGAGGTTGAGTCTTTTTTCATTCTATTTTATCAAGTTTACTTTCTCTCACTACTCTCTCTCACTAAAATGGCTATCATGTGGTTTGACTCACCAAGACCACCGGATCATAGTTTTCGTGTTTCTTTCAATTGGTATCAAGAGCCTCGATTCCAATCTTGGGTCGGGTTTATCATGTGTCCGGTTGGTCTTGTTTTTTGTTATCTCATATCTGTCATATTTCAAATTTGTCACTAGTGTCTTAAAATCTATCACAAACTGGATTATTATATTGTCCAAATCTTTGTCTCGGTTGTCTCAAAAAGTAGATCTGGAAACTTTTTTTCTGGTCAAAGTTTTAGCACTTTACCTGGTCATGAGTTATGTGGGTCTGTTTGGGTTTTATTTACTAATTTTGTAGCATTTTTTGTTAAGGGCCTGTTTCTGCTTATTTTATGTCTGATTTTCGTGCTTAACAGCTTATTTTTTTAAGTGTTTCTGGGCTTATTTTATGGGTTTCAACAAGAAAATGAATGAAGATGGAAAAAGGATAAGAAAAGCAAGGACAATAGTACAACTCTAAGAAGCACCCGAATTAGTAAATTCTTTAGTAACCGAATTCGCAGATCCGAATTAGCAACTTCTTCAGTACATATCACAATCTTTTACTATATATATATAATATATAATAAATATATAATATAAATATATAATAAGGATAATATCTAAAATATCAATAATAAGAATTCCGCGAGGCTTTTAAAAGGGAATTAACTTTTACCCAAAGCAAAATCCCAAAAAACCTTCCCGGGTCGTGTCCCGACGAGATGCGAATTTGAAAATCGAGGTAACGTTTGTGGAACAATGCTTGAATATCACAAATTTGATTTATTTTTCTATTTCTACAAATAAAATGCATAAACAAGTAAAGGCACGCTAAAAACGAAAGCAAATAAGGCTAAAACACTAAAAACGATAACGGGATTCAAAACCCGTTCTTTAAAAAATCAAATTCTAAAATTTTAACCTTACAAACGAAAATTTAATTTTTATAAATCCTAAATGATAAAAGAAAATTTTTAAAAAAAGAATTAAATTTTTTGACTTTTATATTATTTTTCATTAATTAAAAACAGTTTTTATCTAAATTAAATATTAAAAATACTAAACTATTTATAAAAAATCTAAAAAAATTACAAAAAGTACTTAAAAGTAAGCTAGACCTATGAAAATTGAAACGGGACAAACAGCTTATCTAAATAAGCTGTTAATAAGCCAAAAAGGCTTATTGCTTAAATGGCCTAAAACATGGTTAAGTATTAAATGTTGCAAACCTATAAAGAAAAAGTCTTAAGGGCGGAGTGGTTGTGTGTGGTGTGTTAAAATCGTTGGTTGAGTGAGGGAGAGGTCTCAGGTTCAAGCCTTGCTCACCTTGACTTCTCCTTCACTCCTAATGTTTTTATTTTTGCAAACTTTTTTATGAAAAAGCTTAAGGACCTAAAAATAAGCAACTTTTGTAAAATGACTTTTTATAAAAACCTAGCTGGAAATAAGCCTAAAAAGGCAAATAGGCAAAATGGCTAAAAAATGGTTAAGTAATAAATGTTGTGAAGATATACTCGAAAAAGACCCCAGGGCAGATGGGGTGTGGTGTGTGTGTTAAATGTTGGTTGAGATTGGATGAGGTCAAGGGTTCGAGCCCGGCTCACCCTTGACTTCCTAATTTCCCAACATTTTTTTATGCAAAATTTTTTAATGGGAAAGTTTTATAACATGAAAATAAGCAATTTTAAAAAAGACACTTTTTACAAAACTTAATAAATAAGCTGGAATAAGCTATTTAAATTGACAGACTTGGTTTTTTAACTAAGGACTAAAAGGCTTAAACTGTTTGATCTTTTTAAAAAATAAGCTAAAAGCATCTTAATACTAACTTAATAAGCAAAACTGAACAACATTTAAACAAATCCAATAAGCCATGAACTAAGAAAAGCAATTAAGCACTTTGGGTCAAAACTGCTAACCAAACAGTCCAACTAGGCATTTTTGAGCTTATTTTTAAGCAACCAAATGGATCCTTATGACAAATTGACTTGCAAAACCTTAAAGCTTAACCTACAACCTATCTAAAACACAAATCAAAAAGGAGTTTGAAACACAGATAAGCCATGAAAAAGGCTTATGAAAAAGCTAAGTACACTATTGACTACGCGCGAGCTCACCCCTCAAATATGTAAACAAATACAAACATGTATAAATACACAACAAGGGACGAAAACACGCGAGACCAATGAAACCGGAAGCAGTATAGAGTGTTCCCGGGTCGTTATGTCCCAACGAGGCTGGAATGGATTATCGAAAGACGATTGATGATTGGTGCTTGAATGTCACAGGGAATGATTGGGAATTAAAACTGAAAGTAAATGCACATAAAATTTAAACAAATAACATAAGCTGGAAATTGAATTAAAGCTACTAAAAACTTTTACACTAAGGCACAAATAAGCTCCAATTAGCTTAAGACAGACAAATAAGCTAATCTAAATCTAAATAAGCAAATTAAGCATGCAATTAAGCTAAATTACACAAGAGAAACACAACAGTACTAACAACAGTACCACCAGTATTAACTACCAGTACTAACTTGGAGTTAGTACTGCTAGTGTTAGTTAGTACTGCTACCTTTGAAATCCAAGAAAATGAACTAGCAGTACTAACTTTTAAGCAAATATAAGCAAGAAAATAATCAGAGATAATCAAGGAATATGTAAATGATAGATTTTTAGCTGATAATGGAATTTCGGGACTTACAATGCTTATGCACTAATACTAGGTAACAATGCTCATATGAGCTTATCAACAAAGTCTTGGTTATCTAAATAAGCCAGTAAATACCATAAGCTCTTCCATGGTAAGCTTATCATCCAAAAAGCTAATAACCCAATCTTGGTTAATGTAACAATACCCTTACTAAAATCTTTTTTTAAAAACTTGAATGAGCCTAAGAGGATGTATAAGCTTATAAACAGAACTTGTAAACACCAGTAAGTTTGATTGCATAAAGCTTAAAAAGATAGATTTGTATAAACCTTAAAACTAAAATTTCATTAAGTTTAAAAAGATTATAATGCTTGAACTTGAACATACAATAAAAGTGGAATGACAAATAAGTAAAATAATTTAAAAACAAGTTTTACACTACTCCTAAAACTACCCCCTTACAAACTGAAAATAAGCCCTATTTATATAAAAATTGTGATGCACAGGTGTGCTTCTTGTGTTTCTTGTGAGAGAGACTTCAAAGTCATCATCTTAACCCTTTATTTTGTACTTGTTCTCCAAAGGCTTCAATCTCAGCCCTTAATTTTGCCTTCTAAACATCAACTAATGAGAATTCTTTAGATCGCCAAGGTGGGATTTGGTTGTTTGTGGTGTGGGGTTAGATGTGGGGTGAAGGGTTTGTTGTTTTGTTGCAGGGGTGTAAGTTTAGGGAAAAGGATTGGATAGTGACATTTAGGTTTGGCAGAGGAATGGTTTTTAGCTTGACTGGGTATGACTGAGTTAACAGGGTGTTAATGGGATTAGGGATTTAGGGTTTGAGGGAGATTAGGAATGATGGGAGATTAATGGGTGATTAGGGTTTAGGGGAATGAAGATGATGAACAGTGGATTAGGCGGGAATTAGTTTTATGGGTTTGGGTTTGAAAAGTGACAATGTTGGCCCTTCTTGTTTGGTGGTTGTTGCATGGTTAGTCCTTCAAGGACTAACCATGTTAGTCCCTAAAGGACTATGGGTGAAAACAGTTAACGGCCTTATCAATAGGCACGTTAAGTCTTGTATAGACTTATTGGGCTGGCTTGGTACTTGGGCCCAGTTTTGGCAGATTTATATTTAATAAGACCAAGTGTTTTAAGGCTTTTATAAGCCTTGTCTTCATGGCTTATTAGGCCCACGGATTTGGACCAAATAAAAATGGGTTGGGTGTGGCCCGCATAAGGTTCTTCGGTGTTGGCTCGGCTTTGACTTGACTTTTGACTTTGCGGAGAGGTGACTTTGATTTTTCCCCTCATTCCATGCCCTTGCCTGGTTTTGTCGTGATTTACGGATTTTTTTGGCTATTGCTTTTTGTTCCTTATTTTTCAAAATCCCTATCATCATTGACACCAATAAATATCAACCAACACACCACAGCACACCCTCTACTTGGATTTTATGTCGTTTTTGGTCATTTAGGTGTCGTTTTATTAGGTTAAAACATATGTGATTTAAGACATACCAATGATCCTATATCATTTGCTGCAATCGAAGGGTAATCTCACAGATTATCACAGATTTCTCAAGATATTGTGAATCAAATATCGAATTTGGTTACTGTAGGATGGTACCATTGGTGTTGGACTGCTGGTTCATTCACCCATGGCGTCGGCGAAACCGGGTTAAATTACTCTTTTCTTGGCTATATTATTACCAAGCCATTTTCCTTGTTTTTTCATTCCTTATCAATTTGAAATACTCTCTTTTTCTTCTTATCTTTCTCTTTATTTCTTGCATAATCTCTTAGCTTCTTGTAGGTAATTTACTTCAAAGAATAAATTACCAAGCATTCATCAGAGACGATCAAGTACCAAGTACCTTGCATTCAATCTTCATAACTCCATCAAGATCACATTGCTGAGTCTTGACCACTACTTTGTAGTTGTTAGTCCATTCATCATTTGTATATCAAGTTTGTTTGTTGTTAATTCCTACAGTGGTGATAGAATCTGTTATTTAGCTTTGTATTATTAAAGAGGTGTAACCATCATTGTGAGGCTTCTCCGCCGGTGAAAAAGGAGATTGGTGACTAGTGTTTAACAAAGTCTAGAGTAGGTGACTCGGGGAGTGGAGTAGGGCAAGGAAGGTATCCTTGTAGCCGAACCACTATAAATACTTGTGTCCCAGTTATATCTCTCTAATTCTTTCTTTTACTTACTTTTGTAATTTACAAACCAAGATAACATCAAGTCATTTCACAAAAAAGTTTCAAGCATAAATTATTATTGTTAGATCCTTACTGAATAGATCTTAAACCTTTTTGTTACTTATGGGTTTGACTACTTTAGATAAATCCAAAGCAACATAATGAAACACAGAGTTTGAACACTATTTGATTATGCCGGAAATAATCAACACATGCTAGAAGAAACAATTATTAAGTAAATACAAGGTATTATATCAAACACACAACTTTTTTTTATAACTTGAATCAATACTAGGTTTACATGCTTATTGATTGCTTATTTTGATCTTTATTGATACTATATTATTGACTATGCCTCGGGTTCATTTAATATTCCAAGGGAAAAAACCCTTATGGGATTATCAAACGCGTGAGAAGATATTGCATATCTATTCCCGATAATAACTGATGCCATATCTCGTAACAGACTATAACTATTATTGCTAGAAGCGCTAACTTACTACTAACAGTTACTAACTATACTATTAGTTCTGACATGTATTGCTTTAGTACTAACTATACAATAACATTACTAAAGACTTAAGTCTGTTTTTCAATCTTTTCAGCAGCATATAATTCTTCACTAGCAAGCACCATATGTTGAACCAGTCTAACAGTAAGTTGTAAAGTCTTTCTAATAAACCACCATTCCTCCCCAAAACATGATGTTTTCACTTGTCAAACTTATGTTTCTTCATCTTGGTTCTTAAACAATAGGTAGATGTATCCAAAACTTTTTACACTTTAAACTTCATACCTTGATTAGCTTCGGTCTTCTTCAGGCACTCACAACAAAAAAAAACCAACTTTAGTTGGTATGTAGTTTTTGGCAAACTACGGCCATACACGGTATTTGTATTTTTTTACACAGTAGCCGTTTACTCTGAACAGCCAATGCTTCATTTGCTATATTTTGGTGTATGATAACCCTTAGTTTTTAGTAAACTACCAACTGTCAACGGATTTGAGTTGTCTTTTACAGAGCTGTTTGCTTTGGAACTTAGCCAAATTCTTTACTATGATAGCTATGTGAGTTATGAACCATTAGTTTTTAGAAAACTATCAGCTATATCGTGATTTGAGAACGAAGTCTTACCAAAAGTCGTTTGCTTCGGACTATCCAGTTCCTTGATGTCTGTTAGACATGGTCGACAACTGATGTCAATTTTGTTGTGTGGCTTTCTGAAACCTACACTCAAAGATCCTTCCCATCTCCATCAGAATTTTCAGGGTTTATAACTCTATAATAATGCTTCTTGACCAAATATATCAATTCAATGCCATTAGATTGTCTTCTGTGGATTTCCAACTTCAATTCTAGATCTGTAACATCAATTTCTTTATCAAAGGTTTATTCTCTCTAAAGCTTTAGACATGACTAATCCTGTTCATTCATAACGTATGTCTTCCATGATGAACCATGTAGCTTGACAACTTTACTAAATTCTAATCCTGCTGTGAGTTCCAAAACTCATCTTCATCAGTTGGATTGAACATTATCATTAAGTCTCCTCAAAGTATTCTGTCAAAACCTTCAGGTGTCTCATCTTGATATCTGTTCATCACAAGTTGATATATAACACACAAATATTCTCTATCAAATATGGAAAGCACTCTCATTAGAGTACTAAAGTATCTCCTTTATCCATTTACTTTAATCAACACATTTATATTAATCTTCTTCTAAATCTTTAGTGTCTTAAACTGTGTTTATTCCATGATACTCTTATTTCCATTCTATAATAGGATACTTCTTGTCAATTATTTCAATAATTCACTCTGTGTCCTCATCAGCAAGTATTGTTAGGATTAATCTTAGTCAGCATTCTCTTTCTTAATATCACTATCAGTTTTATCCCCTTGGAGGAAGTGCTTGTTCTAAAACTTCTTTTCCTTTGATAATTCTTTTTCCTTGCTGACAAAGTTTTTCTCTTTTTAGTTACCTTATTGTCTTAACTCTTATAACTTTAAGTACTTTCAGGTTCTTCAGGATCTCTTCCTTATGTTTCATCTTTTCAAACCAAAGGCACCAAATCGCATCTCTTTCTTGTTCCTGATGATTGGTTGAATATCTTCAAATGTCTTTTGTTCAACTGAATTATGTCTATATCTACCTGTGTGTTTAAGATAGGTTCATCATTAGACTCCTCCTTTGTGTTCTGTTGGAGGTTTGTTTCTATACCAGAAGCAGCTCTTCGTAGCAAGTAACTTCTTTCCTTTTCAATGAATTTCTGCTAATAGCTTTGTCCTTTCTTCTATTGTGTACTTTCTCTATCTTCCAATTTGTTTGTCTAGAAGCTAACTCTCTCTAGCATTCCTTCTTAGCTTGAACTTCATCTGTTATAATACTTGCAGTGTTAGTCACGTAGGGATGCTTGATCCCTTTCTCTGTCTTTCCTTTTTTCAGACCTTTCCATCTCTGCTAGCTCCTTTTCATGTATCAGTCTTGCTATTTCAGATCTTTAGACATCTATGCTACATCCAGATCAAGTCCTTAACTTTCTTTACTGGTGACTCCCTTCAATTCCCCTTTACCTTTGTCTTTAGGATCTTTTGTGGAAAGTTGGGCTTCAATGTGTGGAATAGATTTTCTGTTCTTGAATAATCTTCAACATCTTTAATTGATACTCCTTTTTCCTTAGCTTTTTCTTACTTCATCTTTAATTCAATGTGTGCATCAATGGTGTTGTATTAATCTTTACTATACTGGTAGTGTTGTAGGAGGAGTTCTTGGGATCAACTGTACAATCGTCTTTGCCTTGCAGGCATCAATATAGTGGTCTAGCTTGTTCTATTTAGTTCTTTAGCCTTTTTCCTCCCTGTATCACCTCGGCTTGTGTCTTATAAACATAACTTCTGTTTGCCATTTGTCAACGTTAACGCTTAGTTTCACACTTTGATCCCTCATCTACATACTTCCTTAGTTTCCATGTACTCCATACCATAATCTGCATCTTGATCATCAAAGACAGTACTGTTATCCAAAGTTGATTCAGGTTTGGACTGTTTCCTCCACTGTTTGGATTCAGGACTCTTCTTTTAAATCTCTTCTTCATGGATATTCTTTTCACACTTTTAACCCTGCCATGTGGTAGTGGAGTGCTTGGCGTCACATTCTTTTTCTAACTTCCTTGATTCTAGATTTCAATGCATGATTCTCTACAGCTTTGTTGTTCGTTAATAGATTCCAAGGCAAGAACCCTGTTGGACAAGTTAGTATATAAAACAGATAATTCATGTAGGTTCAGGGCACCTTTAGCTTTGTCAGATGTATGACTACCTGAAAGAGGACTATCATGAGGTGTCTGAACTCATTCACTTCATTCCCATTTAGCTCCCTCTAAGAGTTGTTCTAGAGTATTAGGAATTGGCCATGGCTAGATTGATGTTTCAGGGGGTTGGTCTCTGTACTACGTTGTTAGCCTTATTTTCTTTGAGCTCGAACAAGGAAGTTCGGTCACTATTACGATTGGAGCTTCGGTCTTTAATTTGTTATTTGTTAATGTGTAATAGTATAATAGCGGGGAATCAGGCTCGATAGTCTATATAATATTGTATAAGTTTCGGGTTATCCCAAGCAAAACCCAAGCTAAATATCCTGTGCGTCACTTTTAAGTGTCGGGGGTATATAAGGAACTTTTCCACTTGGAAAAGTTAGTTGTTCAAAATATCTTATAATTTCATTTCACTTTTTCTCTCTCATTTCTCTCTCATCTTTCTCTCTCTAAACAACTCACCTCCTCATTTCTAGTTCGATTCGTGATAGATTGTATGAAGTGAAGTGTTGATCGGGATACTACAATTGGGCATCAGAGCTACATGTGGATTCGTGGTTGATCTTGTGATTAACAAGCTTCAAATCGAGTGTAATTTGATGAATAAAAAATTCAAACCAAAAAAATTTTTTGTGCTTTGATTCTTGTGTGAATGTTTTGTTATTAAGCAAGATCTATGCATAAGTAGCTAATTGTGCAAGAGAAATCAATTAAAAGGTCAAAAAGGGCGATTTTTAGGGATTGACTTTTAGGTGGTATTATACTCCGAATTATTTCGTCGTTGCGTGTTTTTTTGGGGGGGTAACCTTTTTCTGGCAATGTTATGTTGCGTTTTGACTCTCTTCTTGTGAGTTGTGACTTTTTTTTTTGGTTGCGTTTTGAATTGGTTGCGTTTTGCTTCATTGCGTTTATGATTGCAGGGTTGCGTTTTGACCAAAATTTCTTTGCGTTTAGAAAGAGAAAATTTATTGTCAGTTTTTTGGACAAAATTTCATTGGTTTTGATTTTGACAAATTTCACTTGCGTTTTGAAGAAATTTTATTGCGTTTTGAAGAAATTTCATTGCGTTTTAAACAA
Organism: Tanacetum coccineum; assembly: GCA_026074375.1. Classification (NCBI taxonomy): domain Eukaryota; kingdom Viridiplantae; phylum Streptophyta; class Magnoliopsida; order Asterales; family Asteraceae; genus Tanacetum; species Tanacetum coccineum. Next base: position 16,090 of record BQNB010062945.1, read on the forward strand.
ACTTTCATTGCGTTTGATTGACAAATTTCATTGCCGTTTTGACAAATTTATTGCGTTTTGGACCATTGCGTTTTGACCATTGCGTTTTGAGAATTGCGTTTTGACCAAAATCTCAACCACTGCGTTGTGGTGTGCAATGCGTTTTGTATGAGAAATGGGTTTCAGTAATAACAGACCATAACTTTGATCCGTAAACTCCGTTTCGGCCCGTGACCTCTTAAATCGAAGGAGAAAAACGTATTTAGGATCATGTGGTAACCATCTTTTGATGGGTTTTAAGGAATTCTTAAGGCCAAAAAGCTCGTTTACTTTGATTTAATGACATTTTTTCATTTTCTGGAATTTGTGTTAGTATTCTTTTTTGTTCTAGCTCAAGGCCATATCAGCATTTTAAGGCATGTTTCAGTTGGTGACTGTTTGTAGAGATGATAATTAGAGCATTAAAGAAATAAAACTGAAGCCTATTTAAACAACGCTTTAACCTAGCCGAAAAATGATCTGATTTAGACAATTAATCTATTGGCGTGATTCGAAATAAATAATTCATGGTTTTCTATTGATTTTTGTAAATTCCAGTTAATTCTTTTATCGGATTTTAATGCATTTAGACATAGAATCATAGACGTGTAAAATCCCGTGAACCTGAATTGCTTACACAACCACAACCTTAATCACAACTCATCCACTTAAGATCCAACAAATCTTTTACACTTCATAATTCACGTTAAAATGGGAACAAAGGTAACTTCATCTTCTGGTTCAGTTTTAGAGGAATCAGAGATACAGAAACTGCAGATGCAAGCAAAGAATTCAAAAGAAAACTCCTTGAACAAATTGAATGCACTCAAGACAACAATTCAACATCTCTCGAGCTCTAACCACTCAATGTACTACGAGTTTAGAGAAGCTTTTCACCGACTCTTTGATGCGAATGAAGGACTTTTCAGGTCTGTGCTATCTCGAAACATGCAGAATTTGGAAATGCAATTCAGCAATGAAACACTTCACGAGAAGGATTCCAATTCTGAATTGCGTGCGATCAAAGGGCAGTTTGAACATTTCATACATTCAAAGATGTTCGAGCTTTCCAAGTATAATACAAATGCTCGGGAAATATTACAAGATTTCAATGCATACACTACCATGGAAGCTCAAACCTTCAAGGAAACAATCATCCAGAACATGAACTCCATTGAGCAATGTATAATAGAAAGAGCAAGTCATGAGCAAGAGCTTAAGATGACGTTGAAAAAGTTGAGTGAAAGACAGTTGCAGATTCAACAGTGCAAGGTTCAAGAGGTTCAATCATCGGTTACAAGTTCAGGAGATGAAACAAGCAGTGGGATTGTATCAGATGAAGAGATTGAAAAGAAGGAATTGGAAGCACATTACGGTTTCATGGCAAAGATTCAGGAAGTCTTACCTGCAGAATCAAGTTCTACTGATACGCCATTGGAACAGGTACAAAACAATGATGAAAAGAATGTGTTTGCCAATGAAAGACAACATTCTGAGAAACATGCTGCAGAATGTGCTGATGAGCGTGCTGCGCTTGCTAATTTAATTGCAAATTTAACTCTTGATACTGAGGAAAACAAAACGATTTTAAAGCAATTAAAGAAAGCAAACGCATCATTGACTCAAGAATTGGAAGAGTGCAAAACTAACCTTGATGAGACTAGTAGGGCTCTGGGGGAGGCTACTAGCAGTCGGGATAGTTGTCTGATTGCACTTCAGACCAAACAGACTGAGCTTGAGAAGTACACGGCCCTTAATGACCGAACGAGTGATTATAAAATACTTCAAACAAAGTTAAATGAAACTCTAGGACTATTAGCTCTTAAAGACATTGACATAAAAGAGGGTTTAAAAACTAAAACCTATGAAATTTCAGTTGAGTCATCAGAAAAAACGATGAGCTATAGGGGGGGGGGGGGGGGGGGGGGGGGGGGGGGGGGGGGGCGGGGGGGGGACATTACATAAAAAGAAGTCAACTCACAAGCGAAAAGTAAGGTTATTTTCGGATTTAAAAGGTTAAGGAAGGAAAAGGACTTGACACGATGATTGAGATTGGACAACCAATAAAGTTTTTAAAATGAAATTCTTTTATAAACGCAATCAGTCTACTTGACCATTCACATGATTAAGACACCAAATGCGCAACCGTATTAATGGTTGAATCACCTCTTTGCTAATCCAAAGTACTCAAGAAAGCTCATCTTGAAAGCCTCGTTTTGTATGAGATCCCATATGAATACTTCCTGATCCTGCAAACAGGATTTTGCCCCAATGGTGGAAAGTAAAAAAAAAAAGGTCAATGACTCTTTGAAAAGGAGAGTAGATCAAAATTGGATAAATAAAAGATTAAACAGTATGATTACACATATCAAAACAATCTTTATGAAGTTTCAAACCACCATACCAAAACCTATCTTGATCAGTTGGAACGCGCTAAAGAGTTAGGAAGACAATGTGGAGAAAAACGTTTAATAGAACAAAACCAAACATTGCTAAAAACGTGTCCTTTCTACCCGTTTCTAAATCCATTAGTAAAAGTAGACAAGTTTATAACGAAATGACAAACAACTTCAATCATTTTAGAACAATTTGTGAACAAGCTTGGTCTAATCATACTAATAGTGCATTTCCTAACCCAACTGCTAAGAGTATGGAAGTTTTGATCAAAACCTTATTAATGCCTCTTTCAAACAAAACTATACTAGACAGTCATTGTTTTGTTCATGAACTAAAAAGAGAAATGCATGACGATTTGGAGTACGTTAAATCCCTTGAAAAGGAGATTGACGAACTTGAATCAGAAAAGGCTGATTTTTCAAACATATATGATCTACTTCTCGAAGAGTGTGTGTCTAAAGATGTTACATGTTCATATTTGCATTCTCTGTCTGATTTAAATGCTCATACTGGATTACAATGCTTATATCTTCACAAGGTCAAAGAATGTGAATGTCTTGCACAAAAGCTTTCGAAACAAACTGAATCTGTTAACAAAGAAGTTCATAATAATTTGTTAAAAAGTTTTATCTCTTAAAAACTTGAAAAACACTCGATTTCTCTTGAACTTGCTTTACAACAATGTAAAGAACAAATGAAAAACAACTCAGTTTGCAAAGAAAACGGATCTAATGTATTTCGAAAAGAACGTGAACAATATCATGAAATACAAGATTTGAAAGCTCAAATGCAAGACAAGAACATAGCAATAAGTGAGTTAAAGAAACTCATCGAGAACTGCAAGGGAAAGTCTGTTGGGAAACCTCAGTTTGATATACCATCTGTTGTTCGAAAACCAACGCTCAACGATTCCAAAACCATCAGTTTTAGGAAAAACCGATCCTGTTTCAAATTTCTCCTGAAATGAGAAGTTTTCAAAACGAAACAGTCGGTTAATAAAAACTCATGTCGTCGGATGGTTGTTTTTAAACAACGTCAATCAACAGGAATTTGCCTCAGATTAGAAAACAAGCAGTCGAAACACCAATGTGATTGCACTGGCCCCTTAGGATTGCCAAAGCATGTGGTAACCCATCAGTCACCCAAGGGAAAAAGTAGGGCTCAAATGGACATGGTTCATAACTACTACCTAGAGAAAGCTTAAGAAATTAAAGTGCACAAACTTCAGAAAGACAAAGATGAGAATGGAAACCTAGTATGATGTCCTGCAGGATTACCAACACTCGCTAATGGTTTGAAACCAAAACCTAAGGAATTTGGGATGCATCTCATCGCCCAGTAGTCGGGTTTCAAACAAAGATGTTCACTTGGGAGAATATAGGAACAAAAGCCTTCTTAAGTTCAATGACTTGCAATGTCCTACATGCAAAAGTGCCTTTACGGTGCAAATCATGATGAATGGTATTAGGAATTACCTCTCAGGTTAACCCTCGTGCCTCTGCACAGAAATATAGGATGCATAATCACATGCATGCACAATATTGTGACTATCTCCGGATGTTTATAGGATAAGTACCCTAATAATTGCTTGCCACGTAAGAGGGTTGCAACCCCAGCGGCCACATATTTTGTATCTTTAACCTATGTACCTAAGACGTTGGGCGCATAAAGAAAGACTCTCATGGAGCACGTAAGTCGCTAGAAGCGCAATGTATATACATCAAAGATAAGTCATTTACTTACAAAAAATTATTACCCACGGACATCTGTGGAAATATTACAGACCAAAAAATCGTCTAAGTACCACAGGCGGTACTACGGCTCAAGGCCAATTCAAATTATACATAGAAGGCAGAGACTTGGATCTAATAAGTTTAGGAGACGCCTCATCTTCTGATAGCTCAGTCTGGGTAGCCGCATCCTCTAGTTGGATTTGAAGACCTTGAGGAATAACAGCCGGCACGGATACAGGAACACCATCCGACCTGGCGTGATGGGTAGAACCAACTCCGTGAGTTTGACAGACAATCCGACACTTCCTTTTCTTCTCTGCACGGCTTATATTTGCAGTAACATCGTCCTCTAAGAGCATCTCCTATTTAACAGCCCAAGGGTTTTTGGGTCACGTAGCTCCGGATACACAGGTATCTTAAGTTGAGAGGAACTAGGGCGAAGGTCACGGATGAATGGTGGAGCGTCCTCTCCAGTATCGCTTTCTAAGTGTAAGGATGTCATAAGTAAGTCTATGGGCGCATCCTTCAACTGCTCCAGCTGATCAACTAAAGGGTACTTCATATCCTTCAAGGCAGTAAGGGCTGCTATGTACTTCCCTTCGGCCTCAGGATCATACGCCTCAAGGGCCGCTAAGTCCAACTTTGCCCCTTCGTGCTCTACTCCATACTTAAGCCCCTCGCTCATACCCTTCACAATCCCAGCAGACACGACATCAGCGAATGCCTGCCTCAGATCTGTAGATTCCGCACATTTCATAACCGCCAGGCATAAACCATGCCCAATAACCTAGCGGCGACCCGCGATCGCCGTCAGCATGTGTGGGTACAGCTCCTCATCAAAATCAATGCTCAGGTGCAGCTAACCGTAGCATCTTCTCGCGCCCCATCTCAACTTTTCATCCTCAAGCCTCTTAAATTCTTCAAAAGATGCTTTTATCTTTTCCTCACCAGTGAGCTGGGCCTGAAGGGTAGACACTTGCTGCGACAATTATCTGTTATTTACTTGTAGGTCCGCAAACTTAGCACGGAGGCCTTCTAACTCCTTGGCTAAATCTGCATTCCTAGCCTCCGTGGCTTTCTTCATGTCAACCTCGGCCTCTAGCAGGGTCTTGAGGTTTTGCGCTTGATTACGGAGGCCATGCACCTCTGTTTCCACAACTTTGAGGGATTTAACTTCTGCGTCCAACCTTTTTATTTCTTCTTCCCTTGCCTGGATTCTCTGCTCTCGTTTGGCTATTTTTTCCATGGATCTCTTTCGTAGTCTTACCTCTTGCTCAAACCTCAGCCTTAGCTGAGAACCCATCACCACTTTCCGCGCCAGATTTATGTTATATTGGCTTAGAAAATCAGCGTTGGGCAAGTGGCACAACTCTGAGAAATATCCCGGCGGTACAATATGATCCACCACGTCCTGACATATATCTGAGGTGTCCAAACGGTAGTTGTTAGTGACACCTCATCCCGGCTGATAAATACCACCTGGCGACCCAATGATAGAGGTAAAGGAAGAAGACTTCTCAGACTCTGGATCCCCTGCGATAGACGCTCCCTTGGAAGATCTGTATTAATAAAAACAGGGACACACGGTTTGTTAGCATACAAATAAAAAAAACCAAGAGAAATCACAGAACGCATTACTCACTGGGTAATATCCTGCTCAGGGATGGATTGCGGCTTCGAATAAGACAACGGATATGGATCACTAACATCAGCAGGAATCTTTTGCGGAGTAGGTGTAGGGATTGGGATGCCCGCCTCCAACCCCATTGATGCAAGGGATTTTCCTCCAGTAGTACTCTGTGTGGGACCAGACGCATGATCCCTCCTACACCTTGGCAGCGCATCACCTTCCACCTCCTCATTACCACTTTTGCGTGAAGTTGCTTTGCCTTTGCTTACAATGGCTTTACCGTGGCAATTCCTCCCCTACCACGGCCTATTCAGCAACCTCAGTGGTTGGGCTGCAGTCTCCTTAGGGTGTTCCTCTTAGTGCCATCCCATCATGGGTTCCTCCCTCTGCTACCATTCCCTCAGTCACTATGGGACAGGGTTTTCATTATCAAAGTCTAGGGGAGACCTTTCAACGGTCGATGGTGTCCCTAAAGATCCTGATGCCATGCTCGGATCTTTCATCTCTATTACCCGGTTTGTGATGACGATTAACAGCGGCACCTCATGAGCGGCACGCGGCCGAATCCTAGTCTTCACTTTAGAGGGGTTGGGGACACTAATTAAGTTGAACAGGTCCATCTCTGCAAACACAACAGAATCATTAAAATATGGCGATACTTACATAAGAGTTATAGATCACTTGTAAAAACACCCACCCCGGCCATCGTCATAAAGGAAGGTTGGGTACTCATCATCCCCAAGAAGGTAGTTCCGACTCAACCCCACTAAGCATAAGAGGGCTTCCGGCTATTTTTGGATAGGAGTGCGGCGTGTGTTCAACATGGTTACATTAGCCGCGAGATAGGAATCTACTGTTGGCATTTCGTCCTTAGGGGCACTTACGCGCCAGTCCACGACGGTGGGGAACACTATCTCGTCCACCCAAAAGAAGCGATTATTCTAATTTTTCAAGGAATCCAAGGGCTTTGTGTAACATTGAGGGGTATTTTTTCCTGGTCGTTTACTAAATGACATCCAACCAGAGTTAAAAGAAGGAACATAAAAGACACGGAATAAAGCCAGCGTGGGAGCTATGTTCAGAACACGACAGGCGATCTCAAAGTGGCTCACTTTGGCCGCACCGAGTACCGACAGTTGTGAGATGTGAATTTGGTAATACCCTAGAATATCAAAAAGGAATTGTGAAATTGGGATGCGGAAATTTGCGAACTCAAAGAATTTGGTATACATGCCGACTTTACCCTCCGGAAAGTCCACGATAGTGTCCTCTGGACCAGGCAATTCCGGATGAAGGCCCTCTGGTATACCGTACTCCGAGGTAAACTCTAGTAGGTACTCCTGGGAGATGGTAGATACGGCATTCTCGAGTTGTATTGTGTCCCTACCCATTTTTTAATTCGTTATACAAAAGGGCGTGGCGTACTAACCTGCAATACGGGGATTCCGTGGGATTAAGTGTCTTGTGCGGTTGTGTGTGTGAAGATGGTGATTTGATTTGGAAACTGTGGAAAAGGGCACAGTGATAATTGGTCCTATTTATACTATGTCCTCGACAGTCGTGCCTTGTTGGATGTTTGCCACGTGTCCTCCACTTACCTTTTGGACGGTTAGGGATTGAGGGGAAGGTGAAGCAGTTTGGGGCCCACCTGTCCCATCACTTAGCCGTTTTTGCCGTTTCTCGGTTCATGGGCCCCGTTTTTACGCTATGGGGTCCCACATACGTTTTCGACGGTTCTGGATATGGAAAGGCTCGGATATTTAGTCTAGCAAAACGTGACCGCGGTCCCGACCACGACCACGTCTCCTAGACTGGGGGGACATGATGACGTATAGTACGGACCGGCCCGACCCATTTATACTATTATGGGCTTTGTAGCTGCTAATGGGTCGCGGCTACTGGCACGCTGTCTGTGGCCGCGGTATCTTCACAAGTTATCTTTAAGCAAGAATAACCTAACTAAATAAGAGATATGCTTTACTTATTTAAATTAGCTAGGATAACTTCGAATCCCTATAATATCGGCCGTATCTTGGGCCACAATTCACGGAAACCCTTAGGGTTATTTAGCCTATAAAAAGGGTGCAATTCTCATCAATACAAGTATCTCATAAACCCTAACTACATTCGATTACTCCCTCAAAATCATACACTTACTCTCACGCCAGAGTCTAATCGTGGGATCCACTCCCATGATAAGGTTAACGGTGTTTACTTCCTTGTGCAGGGTCCTTCAACAAATTCACTTGGTACAAGAACAAGGCACTCTACACCTGAATAGCAGCCTATTCGGATCAAACTAGACCCAACCCAACTTTTGTATCAACAATGTGGGATAAAAATAAAGTTTGTTTAATCATAAAGGTATGTAGATGTAATGTACTTAAACGAGTTACTTAAATGAAAAGTGTATCATAAAAAATTTATTTCGACTCAAATTCACAATATACAAGCCAACACTTTAGGATAGTTCGTTACAAATGATTTTGTTAGAAATTTAGTGTAATTGTGGGAATCAGATCATACTTGGAAATGGGTTTGGAAGTACGGAGTGTACACTCATTAAGTCACTGATTTTCTCTGACTCTTTTAGTGGTTAGAATTAAATGGGTGGTTACAAACATTTAAGTAGGAGGTTTGACTACATTAAATGTTGTGTAACAACTTTTGCCTATTTAAGTGACAGATTTGACTGCATTAATGATCATATATTTAATTTGGTCATGTAATCACTAATTCTTAAATTATGGAGGATAATTGTGGAAGAGATTAATTGGCCATTAATCTCTCATTAATTCCATTAATATGTTTTGAGTTTCCCCTATAAATAGGGATTACAATTGCATGGAAAAACATACAGAAAACAAAACATATAGAAACGCAGGGTTCTTGATATGTGCCTAGAACAAGAACAAACACTTGGTTTTATCCCAAGGAGGTATTCGTGATATCCAAGCATAGGGTTGAATAATCTTCTTTGGAAAGTGATTACACGACTTCAAGTGATATCCAGTAACCTTCTTTGGTAATTAGCTAGGCTATTGATTGTCTTCATCTTGATCTGGGATCTACTACAACCAACAATCAAAGAAATTAATTATTTTGTGATAATCAACGGCTGCTGCTGCTATAAAACACATGGCTTCAAACTTTGCAAGCTTAAGAAGTTTGAAAGGGTAGACTTTAGAAAATGGCAGAAGAAGTTGCACTTCTTGCTTTACTGCATGAGTGTGGTGTATGTCCTGACTACTCATATTCCTGAAGATGGAGGTGATAATCCAACCGTGGAACAAGTCAGGAAGAGGGCCAAGTGAGACAATGATGACTATGTCTGCAGGGGTTTAATCCTCAAAGGTATGTCTGATCTTTTATTTGATATTTAGCAAATTGTTAAATCTAGCAAAGAACTATGGAATTCCTTGGAGGCCAAATATATGGCTGAGGATACATCAAGTAAGAAGTTCCTTGTTAGTAATTTCATCAATTATAAAATGACTGGTTTAAGACCAGTTATGAAACAATACATTAAACTTCTTGGAATACTAGGTAGATTTACACAACATAAAATGAACATGGATGAGGCCATTCAGGTCTCTTGTATCATTGATAAACTCCCTCATTATTGGAAAGTATACAAGCATACCTTGAAACATAAGAAGGAAGAGTAAACTCTGGTTGAATTGGGCCGTCATCTGCAGATTGAGGAGTCCCTCAAGGTGCAGGATAATGACAAGCCAAAAGGCAACAATGTTGCTGGTCCATAGTGATTGAACGTGGTTATGTAGATCTTAAGTTTAGTTCTAGAAAGATTGTTTCGTTGTTTAATGTTTTGCATGTTCATAATATAAGGAAAATTTTGTTTCTAGTAGTGTTTTGAATAATTATGTTTATAAACAAGTGATTGAATCTAATAAATTTGTTTTTATCCAAACATGGTGTGTTTATTGGTTTTGGTTATTTGAGTAATCAAATGTTCAGGCTTAATATTGTTAATGATAATATTGCTTCAGCCTTTATGTCAACCTCTAAACTGAATGATTCAATCTTATGGCATGCTAGACTGGGCCATGTCCACTTTAAGAGGAAGCAAGATATGTCTAAGGACGGGTTAATTCCAACTTTTGACATGGACACTAAAAAATGTAAGACTTGCATGCTGAACAAAATAACTAAGTAACCATTTCAAAATATAAAATGTAAAACTGAAGTTTTGTAGCTGATTCACAGTGATTCATGTGATCTGCATGCTACTCCTTCATTGGGGAATAAAAAATACTTTGTAACATTTATTGATGATGCTTTTAGATTTAGTTATGTTTATTTATTACATTCAAAAGATGAAGCATCAGATAAATTCAAAGTATTCAAAACTGAAGTTGAATTACAAGAAGGGTCCCAAATCAAAAGATTTAGGACTAATAGGGGAGGTGAGTACATGGATACTATGTATTTTCAGTCTATTGGTATTATCCATGAAAGACTGCCCCCTATACTCCATAACAAAATGGTATATCTGAAAGGAAAAATAAAGTACTAAAAGAAATGGTTAATTCTATGTTGTCCTACTTAGGACTGAGTCAAGGGTTTTGAGGTGAAGCTATGTTAACAGCTTGCTATTATTAAATAGGGTTTCCAATAAAAGGAACAAGGTTACCCCTTATGAACTATGGACTAAAAGAAAACCATACTGAACTACCTTAGGGTTTGGGGTTATAGGGCAGTTGTAAGATTCCCTAATCCAAATCGACAATATTGTTTTACGCTCTTTTTATTGGTGTGTAGCTAGATGTAATAGAACTTTGAATTGGGTTAGTTGGCTTCAACACCCTTTTTTGATTCCTTTGTAATTTACTAGCTCCTTGCTAGTGGTTCTAATAAAGTCGCCGTTCAAAAAAAAAGGTTGTTGATAAGGGTGTTTCATACACTTTAAAATTTAAAAATCGTATTTGTTGAATTATTAAGTAAATTTTGTGGTATTCATCTTTGAAACAAAGGTCAAGTCATAAGACTTATATGTCATTTTGATAAAGAAGAAGAATTAGTTTTAGTCCCACATAATGCATTAAATAAAAAAATTGATAACTTATATAAGAGCGGTGATTTGCACACTTCACTTATTGATTTGCACATTTAAATTGTGTGTGTCTTGACATTTTTACCTTTATATCATTTATTGGAGTGTGCATATATTAAAAGTATAATAATCATGACACGCATATTTTTGAGTGTATCAATCAATATATGGAGTGTGCAAATCATCACCCCTTATATAATGAGGTGTATTCACGCAAGTTGACTATGGGATGCTCTGTTATACTGTTATTCTTATGGTTACATCCTAACTCTTTGAGAAGAGTTTGTCTGTGATCACAAGGATTACTTGTATGTAGGGGTGGCAATTCGTGTCGGATTCGGGTTGACGGGTTCGGGTTGACAGGTTGGCGGGTCAGAAAACTCCAACCCGAACCTGACCCATTTAAATAATCGGGTCAGCTATGTCAACCCTAACCTGAACCTAACCCATTTAACCCGTATATATACTTGGGTTGGTTGGTTAGATAGGTTACACGGGTTAAATATGTTAAACGAGTTTCGGGTTGACCCATTTAACCCGTTTTATATACAAAACTTGACACATTACACGGATTAAACATGTTAAATGAGTTTGCGGGTCGACCCGTTTAACCTATTCAACCAATATAATAAAATATAAATAATTATAAATTTAAGAAAAAACGGGTTGGCGGGTCGACCTGATTAATTTATTCTCAACCCAAACCTAACCTGTTTAATAAACAGGTTAGATAGGTCGAACCAAACCTCTGATTTTCCTTGGCATTAAGATAAACATAAATGTAATGGGATGCTAAGTTCTAGTTTATTATATTGAGAAGTTACTGTAAGAAATTCATTTACTATGATTGCATTCTAGTGAGACTCTTATAGTTACAAGTAGGGTTGGCAAAGCACCCGATATCGATAGAGAAAACGAAACCCTAAACGGTGGGTGGGGTTCGGATGACGGGTTGGCGGGTTTGGATAGGGGTTCCGGTTGAAATTTTTTCCTTTTTTTTCTTGGGTACGGGTTCGGTTGCGGGTTCTGGTAATACCCGCCTCGTTTACCCGTATCCGTACCCGTACCCGTTTACCCGAATCCGTACCCGCTTTTATTGCCATTTTTATATAAGGCCATTTTTAAAAGTTACACCTGACTCTTCAATTCTAAAGGTTATTTTTATCAACCATATCTTTGTAATTACAAGTCACACCTGACTCTTCAATTCTAGTATCAATTCTTTCATTTTCGGAGTTTATGTCTCAAGGTTCTTCTTTTATTTATCTTATTTTATCTTTAATGCATTAATTGTTTGTTTATTTAATTATTTAATTATCCATTGAACTTGTATACATAATTATTTAACTTGAAATCATTACAATAGTAATGAGAGTGTAACTGTGTATTGATCATTTGATCATTTTCGCACTTCATACTTAGGCATGTTTTTTACACTGTCCATGAACGAAATCATATTTTTCTTACATTGTTCATGTCCAACGAATATTCAATTGCGGATAAACGAAACCCGCGGGTAAACCCGAAAAACTGATGGATAATACTAATCGGGTACCCATCGGGTATTGGGGCGGATACGGGTTTGAAAATTATAAACGGGTGCGGGTACGGGTTCACTAAAACCCGACCCAAACCCGACCCGTTGCCATCCCTAGATACAAGTGAGAAGCTGATGCCCAATAATGGTCAGGCTGTATCTCAACTTGAGTATTCTAGGGTGATTGGCTGCTTAATGTATGCCATGACTTGTACAAGGCCTGCCATTGCATTTGCTGTAGGTAAACTGAGCAGGTATACTAGTAATCCTGGCACTCAACACTGGCAAGCAATTCAGCGGGTAATAAAGTACTTGAAAAAAACCATGGATTATAGATTGACATATACTGGTTATCCTTCAGTGTTGGAAGGTTACACTGATGCAAGCTGGATCAGCAACACTGAGGAAAATTCGTCTACAAGTGGCTGGGTATTCCTGCTTGGTGGTGGTGCAATTTCTTAGGCTTCTAAGAAGCAAACTTGCATTACTGGTTCAACAATAGAATCTGAATTTGTGGCTCTAGCAGCTGCTGGTAAGGAAGCTGAATGGTTGAAAAACTTGCTCTTTGAGATTCCATTATGGGTCAAACCTATAGCACCTATTTCTATCCGCTATGATAGTGCTGCTACATTGGCAAAGGCTTATAGCCAGATGTACAATGGGAAGTCTAGACACTTAGGTGTCAGGCATAGCATGATTCGTGAGCTGATCATGAATGAGGTGATATCTATAGAGTTTGTGAGGTCTCAACAAAACTTAGCTGATCACTTGACGAAGGGACTGGCTAGAGACTTGGTTATAAAGTCTGCTGAAGGGATGTGATTAAAGTCAAACTAAGTCGCTGAATGCTAGGACACCCAACTCCCTACTAAGAAAACTTGATAGCTGAGTTCAATGTGGAAACCTGAACGTTCAGAAGACTGAAGCACATGTATTTACATATCATCCCAAGGATGTGCTTGGAACCTGCTGAAAAGGAGGATGAAGTCTTTACTTCTCAATGGTTAATTTCTTTGAAAAAGTGCTTAGCAAGAGCAAGAATAAAGAGGAACCACATATGTAAATGTTGAGGTTTTGCCGCTTCAGGGAGCATGGACTTTGGCTCTTACAACATTTATGAATTGGTTATTGGACTCCATGGCTTAGGTATAGTGTTCATGGAGTTTTCTTATGTGTTTGAATCTCTGTGTGTATTTTTATCTTCAGGTATTTCTTATGGGTTGATAGGGTTCAATTATTAGAACAATACTGATTCTCGAATATGTTGAACGTGTAATTTCACTAAGATGGAAATTCAATCCTCAAGACATTTTTATTTATACACTTGTTTTGTTTAATGTTTAATTTTTCATGCAAAGTAATTGTACTAAATTAGGGAGGATTGTTGAAAATTTAGTGCAATTGTGGGAATCGGATCATACTTGGAAATGAGTTTGGAGGTACAAAGTGTACACCCATCAAGTCACTGATTTACTCTTTTAGTGGTTAGAATTAAATTGGTGGTTACAAACATTTAAGTGACATTAAATGTTTTGTAATATCTTTTGCATATTTAAGTAGCAGATTTGACTGCAATTTAATGACCATATATTTAACTTTGTCATGTAATCATTAATTTTTAAATTATGAAGGATAATTATGGAAGAGATTATTTGACCATTAATCTCTTATTAATTTCATGAATAGGTTTTGAGTAAATCCTTATAAATAGGGATCACAATAGCATGAAAAAGCACATAGAAACGCAGGGTTCTTTAATCTTGTGCCTAAACAAAACAACTAACACTTGATTTTTTCCAACGGGAGGGATTCGTGTTAAACACTAGTCATAGGGTCGAATAATCTCTTCTTTGAAAAGTGGATTAACTCGACTTCATGTGATATCCGGTAACCATCTTTGATACTCTTTTCACGTTGAACTTGTTTTTAGTCTTTATTGTTCAACTTTAAACCATAATTATTGTTAATTGGTGTTACATGATATTTGATGTAAATTTATACCATGAAAAAATACATTTAAAACCAACTCATTCATATATTATTATAATGTATTATTTAACACAAATTAAAAATATTTATGGTCAATGTTTAATAAATAAAGGACTCAATAAAGTTAAAGGAACTTTTATGGGAACGGAGGTAAAGGCTATTGATTGTCTTCGTATGATAATTAAAATAAAAAATCATTAATATCACATGGTGGGATAAGGGGAATTTTACCTATTAAAAAGGTGAGAAGGCAATTTTTATGGAGGAAAGTTCTAGAAAGAGGAAGCCACGTCTAGTCATCTTAAACATTGTGAACCGAAGGAGCTTAGAGACCTTAAAGTTGTACCCATGTGTTTAAAGAAAATTGCACTTTTGGCTTTTTGGTAGGCTAAATTTAATGCAAACAAATCCTTTTTTTGAAACTCGTGACACAAAGAAATATTTCGCAATCTTTCCATCGAAGCTAATAGATCTTCATCTCATCGCATCACACTCACGGGTCTCATTAATGCAGAAGAACACCATTAACATTCAAATATAAAATAACATTCTCTAAATCCTTGGGCCACAAGCAAAATGAAAAGTTGGAGGCAAGGCTGTCAAGATCGCGATCCCATCTGAGATCGTTTTTGTCTTTCCAAGATCGAGATCGTAAGATCGGATCGAGATCGTAAGATCCTACTAATTTATCATGTTATGTAAGCAACGGATAAACGAGTCAAACTATTTTTATTTCTACTCATCATCAAAGATAAATTTATATAATATCCTTTTAAAAATGTCAAAGTTCAAATTTAAAATACCAAAGTAAAAGTAAAACACAAAAAAGTCAAGTTTCAATCGTCACATTCACGATTTAACGGAATAAAATTACATAACATGCGTAACAAAAGTCTCAAAACAAAGTACATCACTAGTATCACTACAATTAAGCTGTCTAAATTAAAACTTAAAAGCTAATAGTTAAAACTATGAAAAGGTAAAAGAAAAAACAACGATTACCTGTAAGAAACTTTTTTGTTTCAGGTAACTAGAACATGAGAAGAAGAACCGTAATTTGTTTCATGTAATATTACAATTTTGGGAAAGTAGATAATTAGGTTTATTGATTAGAAAATTTAGAAATGAAACGTCAATACTTATTACTTAGATCAGCGAACTCGTATTGTTCTTTTTTGGGCCTAAAAAAGTAAAGGGCTAGTAAGTATGTAAGTCATTAAGTTAATAACTTGGTAATTTGGTAAACTCGTATCGACACGCGATCTTACGATCTTACGTGCGAGTTTAGGATCCTACTTACGATCCTACCTCTGATGCGATCCTACACCGATCCTACACGATTTTATCAGGTGGGCACGTAAGATCGTACGATCTTACGTGTAAACTCGCGAGTTTGACAGCCTTGGTTGGAGGAGATCTTCAGACATTTTTCTGGAGTGATTGGTGGGTGAGCATACATGGTTACGAAAAAAAAAAATTCGTTTATATTTTTTTCCAACCAAACCATTTGGAATGATTTGTGAGTTTTACATAAGAAATATAAATGGCTCCATTTCTTGAGACTTTAGCTTCATCAGATCTCTAGTGCCTTATGAAACAACAAAATTTCAAAAGATGCTCTTATTGTTATCACATATCAATATTGATCCGCATAAGGACAATTGTATTAAACAAGGTTGCAAAAATCGTAAGGCATTAGTCGGGCGATCAAGTATGGCTTAACGATTAATTGGTTGGGCGGAGATCAATTAGGGATTTTTTTAACACGGAAAATTTAACCATCTCACCATATTTGAAGGAAATGTTGTAGCTAGGAATGCTGGACCGGTCCGAAAGAGGTGGAATATGAATCCCCCCCCACCCCCCCCCCACCCCCCCATGGTCAAGCTAAACCCATTAAGTACTACAACTGTAATGGACTCAGGCACATAGCATGAGAATGTCCTCGGCCAAAGCGAATTCAGGATTCAGACTACTTCAAGGACAAGATGCTACTTATGCAAGCCCAAGAGAATGGTGCAGTACTGAATGAAGAATAGCTTGTTGTTTCTTGCAGGGAGGAACTAGTCACAACTTTGATGATGATGTGGATGATCAACCGAGAAAGATTTTGGCACTCAATGTGGATCATATTTTGAAGTGATCAATGTGATGCTTCGATCTGATGTTGATGAGGCTCCTAATATACAAGAGACCATGTCATGGTAATCTTTCATCTGAAAGATCCATCTACGATAAAGTCGGGGCCCATCTTATGACTCGAATTACTTCCATTTGGAGTACAGATATGTACCTTTGTTGATCATATGGAATGAGTATCCATGAATACACGAGATGCAAAAATTGATGTACTACATAACTACCGTTGTTGCTCTGATGCTGAATATGCGAGTGATAGTAATATTATTCTGTATAACTCTCGTATATGGAGGGACAACGGAAGAACTTGTAGGCACAAGTAATGTATCTTCTGTTCGTAATGACGCATTGATGTCGATTATTGATGATATGCATGACACAGCGGTGGTCCTTAAATGTAAGCAAAAATAAGCAGGTTAAAGTAGTTAATGACACATTGACTTCTGAACTTGCGAGATATAAGGAACTGGTCGGGGTGTATGAAAAACGGACAAAGTTTGAATTAACTGAAAGAGAACAAAAGATTGATGAACAAATGAGAAAAGTATTTGAACGAATAGAAAGGAAACTTTCTTTAAAATCGAAACTTCATACTGTACAATGCAACTTCGTTTCTAACCATTGGACCCATAATAGTTCAATGAAGGAAGAAGTGTCAATCCTTGGAAATGGATTTTAAAAAAAAGATGGATAAATACATTGAAGAGTTTTTAGACATCAAAAAGCTAAAAGAAAAGGTTGAAGATAGATTATTCAAACAAGATCAGTCTGTTCAAACGGTGCACATGTTATGTAAACCAAAACCGTTTTATGATGAAAAGAAAAAAGGAGGCTACAAAAACCCCTTATGTCTCACACGTGCAAAGCAAGTTCAATCTGCCCTCTATATGGTCTGAAAAAGTGTATGACCAATCATAAACATTGATGTTGTGAATGATAGGAGGAAAACTCTTGAGTTAGCTAGATGACTAGGAAAAGAATGTATGAGAAAATGAAAAGCCCTTAGTGTATTCAAAATAAAGTTAAGTTTGCACCCCCAGATTACTTTCAACAAGAGAACTATTCTACAAATCTTCGAAAACTCAGAGAGATTTGGACCCCTGAGCTGGGTTATTTTTGGGCCAAAGATGGAAAATGACAGGAAAAAGTTGGAAAGCTCAGTCTTAAACCACTTTTAACACCGACTGTGTATCCACCCAATACACCGGTCAAGCTTGTCCCCAGGGTTCTCCACAAATACTCAAGTGAAAATTATTATTTATACATTACACATAACTTTTTCGAAACTTTGACAAATACCATGTAACAGAGAATCACTCCATATAGGTCTCACAGAAAGGGAAAGAGGTTTGAACCAACCATAACAATTGATGTTACCTCACTGAAGGTCATACCATTTTTTAAAACTCTTAATAAAAACACATTGATGGAGTTCAAAAGGCTCTTCTGTAAGAAGTTAAAGGAATGGAAGAAATTTTTTGATCAATATTCTAAGGTGACCAGAATACTGTGGACAAGCAATTGTGCTAAAATGAAGAATAGCCCTCCTCCATGAAAATGAGAATTAATTGCTATTGTTTGTCGAATCAATTTGTGTTTGCTGTTGAATAATCACGTTGTTGATCCTTGAAGCTGAGATAATCTAAAAACTACAAAATGAGAATCAAAGGATGTTAATGATGAAATTAATAAGAAGTTTTAAAAAACTCGAGGTGGATTTACCTGCATTTGCAATTGAATTATCAACAAACTAAACCATACCAAAATATAAACTCTTCGAAAAAAACCTTTCGAAATAACAAATCACAAACTTCTCAGGATGTTCCTGAATTTGACTCATTTTTTTGAATTAAAATTCTAGAAACACAGCTTCAAGAAAAGGACAACGCAATTAGAAACTTGAAAGCTCAAGTCTCTAAAATGAATGACAGAAGTTGTGAAACTTATAATGCTAAAGATGTCACTGCTCTTATTGAACAAAATGAATGCATTAGAGTAGAACTAGAAAAGGTCAAACAACATTACAAGGAATTGTATGACTCCATTAAGATTACGTGTTCACACTAGAGAATAGACATCTACATGTTAAATGAAATTAGTGTCTAAAGCGCTTAGTTGAAATTGAGAAGCAAAGAGTCTTGTTTCACTAGTGACTCTGTCAAACCAAAAGTTCTTGCGCCTGGCATGTATGCCATTGATGTTAAACCCATCCCTCATCCCCTTAAGAACAATAGGAGTGCTCATTTAAACTATATCAGCCATCTTAAGGAGAGTGTAGAAACAGTTAGGGAGATTGTAGAGGAAGCTAGAGTAGTTAAACCACTGGATAATGCACTTAACTATACTTGTCAATACACTAAGCTATCTCAGGAATTGTTAGAATATGTGATTGGTACTTGCCCAAAAAGTTTCAATGAAAGAGATAACAAGGCTCCCTCTACCCCTGTAACTAGGAAAAAGCAAGTTACTTTTAGTGATAAACCAGGAACTTCATCTAGCAACACACAGAAACACGAAGTGCACCAGAAAGTTCAACAGACTAATATCCCTATGATTCCTTCTACAGGAGTAAACACTTCCACTGAAGCAAGCGGATCAAAGCCTAGAAGCAATACAAAGAAAAATAGGATCCTGCCTGCTAAGAGGGAGAATAAGAAGAAAGTAGAAGACCACCTTAGGACAAATAAGTCAGTATGGACAAAAGTGAATCGGGTTGATTCTAGCATTAGCTATAGGCGTGTAGTAATTAATTCGAATTCTGAATCTGTGTGCAAAATGTGTAACAAATGCTTAAACTCTGCAAATCATGAAATGTGTGTTGTTAATATTTTGAGTTCAGTAAATGCAACCCCCACTGTTAAAATTGTCTTGAATAAAGGGAAGCAGATTTGGAAACCAAAAGGCAAGCTGTCTGATAACAGTTTGAACAAGACCAAGCGGGTTTGGAAAGCAACGGGCAAACTATTTGCGGATATTGGTTATCAATGGAGACCCACAGGAAAGAAATTTGCCTTAGGCGAAATGTGCCCTTTAACTAAGCTTTCTGTGAAATGTTCTACTCTATCTGCTAACCAACAGGACCCCAACAAAAATTGGGGAACCGAAATTCCAAACTCTCCAAACTCGACTGTTTTCAAATGCAGGTCGTACAGGTCATCCTTTGGTATCTGGACTCAGGCTGTTCAAAACATATGACGGGGAATCGTTCAAAGCTCAAGAATTTTGTGGAAAAGTTCATCGGGACAGTCAGATTCGGGAATGATCACTTCGGAGCTATC
>BQNB010062946.1:2843-35884 GCA_026074375.1 Tanacetum coccineum
AAATACAACTTGTTATAGGAAGAAATATGCTAGGAATTCAATTTGAGGACAAAGAACTACACTAATGCCTACAGATAACATGAATTTTCATTAATAAATGATCACAAAGATTATAATAACATGATATACTAATTTGAGCAAACTAATACTCCAATATACCTCATTAATGTTGGTTAAGTATGGCACTTTTAACTCAACCACACCTTCTTCTGAGACAAAATATGAACTTCCTCTGCCCATTAGCTATTTGTAGAATACAAAATGACAATATGTGGTAACCAAAAATTATAGTAAGACGGTGACATTAACCCTTTTAATAAATACACATGAAAACATTATGTCTGCAATTAAACATAAAGTTAACACATACATACATTTAGCATTTTAGCCTTTAGTTAAAAGCAGATCCATATACATTAACACATACAAACGTTAAGTAGAAATTTTAGCCTTAAGTTTCAATAGAAATATAGAAGGAAAGATATATGACTCGCCATTGGGGTGGCGGCAGTTGTATGATGCAGGGAGGAGGGGTGTGGTGGCGGCAAAGGTGCGGGTTGGAAACAGATCATGAGAAAATGATTGACGAGTAGGTGGTTGTGGCTTTTTGATTTGAGAGGGAATTCACAATTGGGGAAAACCACGAGCGGGAACGAAATAATCTTTTGGGGAAAAGGAGAGGTAAATCAAATTTTGAGAGAAATGTTTAGAAAAGTAAACCTACGTTAATCGGGGGTAATTATATAAAAAAAGTATTTAAGTTTATTTGGATAAATCATGGAACAATCTTACCTTTCATATCAATTTGATCAAATGGATGAGATTAATTAAACACAACATTTTAACAAACTTATTTTTATCTTTTTTTAAATATTAATATCTTTTAAACCGTTGATCGTTAAGAGAAAAGAAATATACCACCACGACGAGCATTTAATTATCTTTTTACAGTTTTGCACTTTGATATACTTTCGACAAACTTTTTTTTCTTTGTTTTTTACGTTTTTTCATCTTTGTTTTTCTTTTTTATTCGTTGTTGAAACTTGCATGAGAAATCACATGTGATTTTTCTAACACGTAATCTCAATCACATGTGTTTTTTTCTCACACGTGATCTCAATCACATGTGATTTTTCTAACACGTAATCTCAATCACATGTGTTTTTTTCTCACACGTGATCTCAATCACATGTGATTTTTTACTAACTATGATTTTTTCACTAATGATTATACAAGTTTTATAAATGAACTATTATAATTTATAAATCACATGTGATTTTATTAGAATGTTTAAATTAGTGTCTAATGAATAATTTATTGTCTCCTTGTATTAAATAAGAATGGCGACATGTTGTCAAACAAAACTTACACATTATATCACAACACAAGTACCTACTGCAATAAGAATTACACCTATTATAAAGATATATGGCATTTGTATTCAACATGACGATGGGAGACACGAGAACCATAACTCAAAAACTAGACTATTGGTGTGAAAAATTTACTGAAATGTTTCTTAAACCAACACAAAAGATAAAATATATGCTACTTTTCTTCGAGACTTGTTGTCTTGGCCCTCGTTTATTTTCTTTTTAGTTAATAACCTATTTACATTAACCTTATTGATTATTTGAAGAGTAAAAATTTGAGTTAGCAGTAAAAAAATTAAATATTTCTTTTAAATTAGTAATACACATGTAAGAAGCTATTTACATTACTTACATGAACTTACCCTTATAAAAATAAAAGAAAGAAAAAATATGAGTAAGCATATGAATATATATTTACTTATAAATTACTTACAAAAGTACACATAACAAAATTCCCATGAAAAAAAATATTGTAGGTATATTCATGGGTATATTTGTAATCACGAATTAACCGTAAGTGATTATTCACAACAAAATACCCATAAAAATAATAAGATGCATAAAGTTGTGGGTATATAAATTTCTCCCTCAAAAACACCCACGTAGAATCACCCACCAATGAAAAGGATTGTGCGTTTCGTGGGTAAATAAAATTTACCAACTAAATCACCCACGTATATACCTATGATAACTCATGATGTGGGTAATCCGTAGGGAATATTTTTGCGCCAAATATTTACCCACATATTTCACACCAAATATATTTTAGTGGCTATTTAGGTGGGTAAATCCGTGAGACATCTGAAGGCAAATAAGATCGACTTATTTGGTTAGTGATCATGGGTAATGAGTGGGTATTAGGTGGGTATATGCCCTCAAAATGTTGGGTGTGGGTAATTTTTGTTGGTATTCCATCATATTCTTGTAGGGCACCTTTGTAATTCGCACCCCCTCACATCCTAACACCTCTCCAAGCTACAAATCTAGGTCTCCTTAGTCACCCTTGCTACACCTTGGTCACTACTCTACACAACTTGGACTCTACTCCATTTCTAGCCCTATATATACACGCATACATACACACTTTTATAATTCACCACTAAACTAAATACTACCTCAAAAGCATGTTCTAGCCAACCCATAGAAGAAAATAAAGGAAGGATAAGCTAAGTAGGAACCAAGGAATAAGAAAAGAGAAGTTCTTAATTCATCTCCAAGCCATTTTGACCCATTTTGTGTGCTAGTAAGCCTTTTCACTTGTTCTATAAGCTCTTGTATTGTTTTAAATCATGTATAAACCTTGTTATAATCATTTGATCATGTTAAAACTCTTTTGAAAACTTCTAAAACCTAACCGAGCCCTAAATAACCTATTTTGAAACCCTAAACCTTTCGAATCCTATTTAAAAGCTAGCATAAGCTTGCTTTTGTCCTAATAAGCTCTATGTCACTTTCTAAGATCATGTGAATGAAACCCTAGAACCATAAACCTTCACGTTTGGTTTCCTAAACCAAACGCATGTTTAAACATCCTAAACCCTATTTTCAAAACCATAATAAGCTATAAGCCTTAAGCAGTCATTATAAGCTATTTCTATAAGCTCACTTCTCATTTTATAAACTTAGAAACTAATCCTAAAAGCCCTAACCCATCGGGTTAAGATTCTAAAACCAAACGTTCCCATTTTGATAGTAACGAGCTCATAAGCTCTTTTCACAAGCTTTAAGCTTGCAAAATCAACTCATTTTTCCTTATTATGATAAGCTATAAGCTGTAAATTGATTTTTAGATCAAAAACACAAGAATTATGGATTTTGGACTGAAAATGCAAAATGCTTCATGCAAAGAGGTATATATTGTAAAATTCTTAAAACTTATAACTAGAGGGGCTAAAATTGTAATTACTCTAAAGTTAAACCACAAGGGCCTGTTTTGCCAACTTTTAAAGTTATGGGTTTTTAATATTTTAAAAATATAATTAAAGGATTAAATTTGTAAATATATATACCAAGGGTAGATATTGTCATTTTCATATTCTCAAGGGTATACAATGTAATATTTTTATATTAAATATAAAAATATATTTAAATATTACAATACTCAATTTTATTAAAACCTGACATATTTATCGTTATCAATCATCGATCGAAACATTATAAAATAATTATGTTATATATTTAACATAATTTATCATCCACTAACTTTTGATGAAACTTAAAAAGATAAAATCCTATCATTTAAACTATAACGTATCATGTTACTAGGGAATTTCATGTGAGGGATTTCATTTGGGTAGACGTTTTGATGAGTTGTTGGATTTATGATTTAAAGTGTCTTAGCTCCTCAAACGTTTACTACATGACCTCTGGATTATGATAGCATGAACAGTGATATGATGTTTTCACAAATTAATAAACCAAATTAATATTTATGTTAAACTTTATGAAATAAAGTTTGAAATATAAACAATCAAACTAAGACTTGACATATTACCACAGGTTGCGTGACGAAGCTGTTTACTTTCATTTGATTTACTTTTGCCATCAATCAGATTTCCCTGTTAAGGTGAGTTCATAGTCCCACCTTTACATGTTTTCTAAACTCCGTAGGGAGATACATGATATAAATCATGAATACAAGTGTTTTCAACTAACTACCTCCATTTGCCAAAAGGCCCCACTATCATGAACCGTTAATTACTTTGCGAAGTAAGCGCGAATGCAGTGAATAGATCTATTGGGATTGAACTTCCCTGTCCAGGTTCTGGTACATTCTTAGCCAGCGGACGCATTTCATTTGAGGAACTCTGGTGTTTGGCCAAGCACCCGCTGGGGCAATAACTTATGAATAACATTTACTTAAGGCATTGGTGTCATGAGCTTAGTGCAACAAAATAATATTGTTTTCAATGATAATTGTATTCGTTGCAATTATTACTTATAATGACTTGTATTCAAACATTTCATTAAGCTTTCTCCTGGTGAAATTCATTCGCCCAGCCTATTCGAATAGAGGAAGCTTACAAAATTTCCTGGTCTAAATTTAAAAAGATCTTAATAAAGAAGTATTGTCCCCGAACCGAGATCAAAAAAATGGAAGATGAATTTTACAATCTGACTATAAAAGGAAATGATCTCAAGACTTACATTAGAAGATTCCAGGAATTAGCAGTTTTATGCCCAACTATGGTGCCAAATTCTGAGAAACTCATGGAAGTCTTCATCGGGGAATTACCATGAAGTATTGAAGAAAATGTTACCGCTTCAAAGCCTCAAACTTTAGAGGAAGCCGTTACCATAACCCATAGGTTAATGGATCAAGTAACAAAGCATAATTCTATGCAAGGAACCAACGATCACAAACGAAAGTTTGATGATAGAAGAACCATCAACAACAACTACCACAATAACCACAACAACAATAACAACCGTAATAATGATCATCGCCAACAGCAAAATAAAAGGCAAGAAACTTTCAGGGCTTATGCTGCCACCCAACTGAAGATAGTAGGTATATTGGAAACCTTCCCTTGTGTAAACGATGTACCCTGCATCACACAGGACCCTGCACTGTCAAGTGTCAAACTTGTAACAAGGTGGGTCACCAGACCAGGAACTACAAAAACAAAATGCCAGCCACTAGAAGCAATCTGCAACCAGTGTCGGTAACTTGTCATGCCTGTGGGGAAAAAGGGCACTACAAAAGTCAGTGCACAAAAGCAAACAACTGTGCCTACAGAAGAGCATACTTGCTGAGAGACAAGAACGCTCACCAAGACTAGAATGTAGTCACGGGTATGTTCCTTCTAAACCAACATCTAGCTAGAGTATTATTTAATTCAGGAGCTGATAAAAGTTTCATATCCATATCTCTGGCTTCTATGCTTAATATCCCACCAATTACACTAGATACCACCTATGACATTGAATTAGCCGATGGAAACCTAGTAGGCACTAATACCATTATTCCAGGTTGCACCCTGATTTTGTTAAACCAACCTTTCAAAATTGATCTCAAGCCAATTAAACTTGGTAGTTTCGACATCGTCATTGGTATGGATTGGTTATCTAAGTATCATGCCAAAATTATCTGTGATGAGAAATTCATCCACATCCCATTCGACGGTGAAACTTTGATCATCCAAGGTGATCGAAGTAAAACCCGACTAACCCTCATATCTTGTATTAAAACCGAAAGATACATATCCAAGGGATATCAAGTTTTTATAGCCCAAGTAATGGAGAAAGAGTCAGAAGAAAAATGATTGGAAGATATACCAATAGTTAGAGAATTTCTGGAAATTTTTCCTGAAAACCTACCCGGCCTTCCTCCGGTTCACCAAGTAGAATTCCAAATCGATTTAATTCTAGGAGCGGCACCAGTAGCCCGATCACCCTATAGATTAGCTCCTTCATAAATGCAGGAACTATCTGACCAACTACAAGAGTTAGCAGACCGAGGTTTTATCCGACCAAGTACTTTGCCTTGGGAAGCTCCTGTCTTATTTGTTAAAAAGAAAGATGGATCTTTCAGAATGTGTATCGATTATCGGGAGCTGAATAAACTCACAGTAAAGAATCATACCCATTACCCAGGATCGATGACTTGTTTGACCAACTTCAATGTTTGAGTGTTTACTCAAAAGTCAACTTAAGATCAGACTATCACCAACTAAGAGTCAGGGATGAAGATATACCTAAGACTGCTTTCAGAACATGGTACGGACACTATGAATTTCAAGTGATGCCATTTGGTTTAACTAACACGCCTACTGTGCTCATGGAACTCATGAATTGTGTGCATAAACCGTACGTGGATAAATTTATGATAGTGTTCATTGATGATATTCTCATCTACTCCTGTAACAAAGAAGAACACGCATATCACCTGAGAATAATCCTGGAATTACTCAAAAAGGATAAATTATATGCCAAGTTCTCCAAGTGTGATTTCTGGATCAGTATCGTGCAGTTTCTTGGGCACGTAATTGATAGTCAAGGAATTCACGTTGACCCCGTCGAGATTGAAGTAGTTAAGAATTGGACATCTCCTACCACACCCACAGAGACACGCCAATTTTTAAGACTCGCCGGCTACTATCAGAGATTCATCAAGGGTTTTCCAAAGATTGCAAAGCCATTGACTGAATTAACCTAGAAAAACAAGAAGTATATATGGGGAGAAAACCAAGAGTCAGCTTTCCAACTGCTAAAACAAAAGCTATGTGAAGATCCAATCTTAGCATTACCAGAAGGAAACAAGGATTTTGTCATTTACTGTGATGCATCACTCCAAGGTTTGGGATCAGTGTTAATGCAAAGAGAAAAAGTTATTACATATGCATCCCGATAACTCAAACCTCATGAAGAGAACTATACCACACTCAACCTTGAATTAGGAGCAGTAGTGTTCACTCTTAAAATTTGGAGACACTATCTGTATGGTACAAAGTGTACTGTGTTCACTGATCATAAAAGTCTTCAGCATATCCTTGATCAGAAAGAGTTGAACATGAGACAACGCCGTTGGTTAGAATTACTCTCAGATTACGATTGTGAGATTCGTTACCATCCTGGCAAGGCAAATGTTGTAGTAGATGCCTTGAGCCGAAAGGAATGAATCAAACCACTCTAACTTAGAGCATTAGTTATGACCCTTCACCTAAATTTACCATCACTAATTCTCCAAGCCCAAACGAGGCAATCAAGGAAGAGAACATCAAAGCTGAAAACCTACGAGGAATTGACAAAGCATTTGAAATACATCCTGATGGTACCCGTTTCATCAAGAACCAAAGTTGGTTACCACTCTTTGGTAATTTGAGAGAGTTGATCATGCATGAATCCCATAAATCAAAGTATTCCATTCATCCAGGTTCTGACAAGATGTATCTGGATCTAAAGAAACTCTATTGGTGGCTGACAAGATTTAAATTACACCTTTATATATATAATATATAATATATAATAAAATATATATAATAAGGATAATCTAAAAATAATCAATAAAATCCGAGGAGTATGATATTCCCGGGTCGTTTATCCCCAATGAGGCTAGACTTGACAATCGGTACAGTTGGAAAGTTGGAAATTGAATGATATTAATGTTTAAGGGGATTAGAAAGCTAAATTATCTACTAATTTGCAAAAGCGATTAAGAAAAACCTAAAAATTATGAAATAAAACTAAAAACGAGAGCAAGAGCCCCGAACAAAGGGTCAAAACCCTAAATTCTTAAAAATTAACCCTACAAAGAATTTTTTTACTTCTAATCTACTCTATGTGACTAAAAATGAAGAATAAAAAAGACTAGACTAAAAACGGAGCTAAAACGAGCCCAAAAATGAGAAAACAAAAAGCGGGTTCGAATCTCGTTCTTTAAGAAATGAAGTTTTGCAAAAATGACCCTACGAAAGTTTTTCTATTTTTCCTAAGTGAAAAATGATAAAAGAAATTTTCTAAAAAAGAAAAATATTTTTTTGATTTTTATTTAGTTTATTATAATTAAAAAACTGATTTAAAGAAAATAAATGATAAAAAATAGTAAACGATTATAAAAAATTATGAAAAATTTTGGAAAAATAAGTTAAACTATAAATATCCTACGAAAAATCTAAAACTGGAAAAATAGATTATAAATAAGCCGTTTTTAAGCTTAAAAGTGGCTGTGGGATTAAAGGCTAAAATGGGCTTATATAATTAATAAAGCAAACCTCTACTGGATGAGCTATTGTAGCACAACGGTAAAGGTGTGTTATAAAAGTGTTGGTGATGGGGATGAGGTCCTGAGTTTGAGCCTTGCTCACTTGGGACCTCCCCTAATCCCAACACTTTTATTTCTTATTTTTTTTACAACTTTTTTAAAAAGCTAAAAATAAGCAACTTAAAAAAAAGAAAAAAAATTTTGTAACTCACAAATAAGCACGAAATAAGCTAAAAGAAGGGGGCAGTTGCTAAATTTACTCTAAATATAAAAATTGCTTAACTGTTTGGCTATTTAAGGCAAATAAACAAATGAAAACTTAGAAAATAAGCTAAAGCAAGCACTAAGTGTTACCCATAAAATTCACATAACAAGAGACATGATCCGGAGGTCGGGGAGGATTAAACAAATAAGTTGCCAATGATTATTTAGTGAGAGAAAAGGGAAGATGTGTGTTTTCTAGAGAGAGAAACACACATACCTTATTACAAGTAAAATGAATCCTCACCCCTCCATGGAAGTATGGAGGGGATATATATAGCCCGAGACACAATCTACTTACTACACTTGACATTTCTAGTCCCTGTGTGTCCGGCTAATATAAACTAATGTAATTCCGTATTAGCCGACATATTTTAGGCTAACAATAAGCTATCCTTAAAAAGCAAAAGAGATTAAAAATAAGCAATGACAATAAGTTAAACAGACAGAAAAGCTAGAGATGGATAAAACACTTAAAATTGCACACTAAGAAGCAAATAAGCTCAAATAAGCTTAATACAAAACCAAATAAGCTAGAACAGGCTTACACTAACCTAATAAACTATACCTAACCTAAATAAGCTAATGCAATAAGCAAATAAGCTTCAACTAGCAAAAATGCCTCAACAGTACTAACTTGGATTTAGTACTGTTAGGTGAAAAGCCCAAAAGGCTTTTTCTAGCTTCAAAATAAGCTAGAAAAAGGATCCTTATGGCTTAGTGGCTTATGCCACTGAAAAGCTTATCCATTAAGCTTTAATAATCAACATTCAAAATAGAGTTTGAAATTCAAATAAGCACTTAAAAAGCTAAAGGAAAAAGCTATCTCATACTGACTCAACACATAGAAAATATTTGACAGACTTTCAAAAAGCACAAAGTAGCACTTTTGAGCTTAAAAATAAGCTACCTAATGGATCCTTATGGACTTATAACCTTCAAATAGATTAAATTTAGACCTAAAAGAACAATAATCAACTCTCAAAAAGTATTTTGAAATTCACAATAAGCAATAATTAGCACTTGAAAAAGCAAAATCTTCATTTTTCACTACTTAACTAAAATCTGACAAAAAGTATTAAGACTAAATGCACACTTCCTGATACTTATACTACTTAATTAGGAGACCTAAACATACATGAAAATCACAAAAATAACAATCTAAGCAATGCTTAAACCAATAAACTATATAAAACTGTTTTGAGTCGTCCTATACCACTTATAGAAAAGGCTTAAAATCAAACATTTAAACTAAGAAACCTAAAAAAATAGCTTATTAAGATTGCAAATAAGCTCACCAAAGTTGGCTAAGTAACCCAAACTATTTTAAAACCATTTTTACCTGTTTTGTATGTTAACCCAAACGCCCCTTTAAATCCTTAAATAAATTTTTTAGACTGTTTTAATAAGTTTAAAGCTAAAACAGATGAAAATAGATTATGACCAAGTAATGTTAAGCAATAATAAGCACAATTCAATAGCAAATAAGCAGAAAAATAAGCGAGTAAGAGATAAGCAGTTTAAGAGCATATAAAGGATAGATTCAAAGCAAAACTAAAATAAAGGACATGAAAACATTAAGTAAGCATAAGCAGGCATAAACTAACATGAATAAGCATGAAAAGGTAGAAAATAAGCAGTTAATAAGCACTTATACAGTAATAAGCAAAATATGTAAAAGGAAACTTACTTGATCCCTTGCTCTAAACTTAAATAAGCTCTAAAGATCTACCCAGCTTATAAATAAGCACTCCACTGAACCCATAAGCACTTCCTTTATTTGCTTATCATCCAAAAGCTCAAAATGTCAAATTCCTTACTAATGAAAACTTAAAAGCTTAGATAAGTTTTTGAGAAAGCTTATCCAAAGCACCCTGAGTTATAAAAACTTAGAAGAGCTTATGAGAGACTTTTGAAACTTAAAGGAGTCTTATATATAGATACGAGCTAGGTCTCTCACTTCTTCAATCCATGGACCATTTATAGTTATAAAAGGAAATGGGCCTTTTTATTTAAACTTGGTCTTAAAGTCTTCATGTAATATACTAATGGGCTTGTCCGGCCCATTAGATGGGTTCGGGTGGGCCCATTAAGTATTCTTCATTTTTGGCTTCGGGTTTGATCATTTTTCTTTCGGGGTTGACTCTTGACTTTGACTTTCTTGGATATTGGCTTTAATTTGACTTTAGCTTTTCTACGCTTTTCCATTCCGTGCTCGGTTTTGTCTGTTTTTGCTTGATTTTTTCGTCCTTTTATCGGATATCCGTTTCCTGCACAAAATAAGTAGAAACATATAAATACAATGTATTTTTGGTACGTTTTAGGTCATTTAAGTCCGATTTTAATGGTGAAAGGTATGTGTAATTAAACACATACCAGTGGCCTAACATGAAGGCGATCATCGCTGAATATGTTGGCAAGTGTTTGACATGCTCTAGAGTTAAAGCAGAATGTCAGAAGCCATTCGGCTTAGTGGTACAACCAGAAATTCCTAAATGGAAATGAGAAAGAATAACGATGGACTTCGTTACAAAACTACCCAAAACATCAAGTGGACATGACGCAATTTAGGACATTGTAGACCGCCTTACCAAATCAGCACATTTGATCCCTATCTAAGAAACAGATAGTATGGAAACCCTTACAAGATTGTATATAAAGGAGATAGTCTCACGGCATGGAGTGCCGATATCCATCATCTTGGACCGTGACAGTCGTTTCACATCACAGTCAATGCAGAGTGCTTTGGGTACTCAATTAGATATGAGTACGACATATCATCCTAGATCGATAGACAAAGTGAAAGAACTATCCAAACACTTGAAGACATGCTTTGACCCTATGTTATAGATTTTGGAAAAGGATAGGAGAGACACTTACCACTGGTAGAATTTTCTTACAATAACAGTTATCATACCAGTATTAAGGCAACACCATTCGAGGCACTTTATGGTTGAAAGTGTCGATCACTTGTCTGTTGGGCCAAAGTTGGAAATGTCCAACTCACGGGACCAGAGATAATCCATGATACCACCGAAAAAATAGTGCAAATCTGACAACGCTTGCAAACCGCCAGAGACCGGCAAAGGAGTTACGCCAATGTAAGGCGAAAGCCTTTAGAATTCCAAGTTGGAGATCGTGTTATGTTAAAAGTATCACCTCGGAAAGGTGTCATCCGATTTGGAAAGCAAGGAAAGCTTAACCTCTGGTACATTGGACCGTTTAAAATCCTTAAAAGGGTCGGCCCAGTGGCATACAAACTTGAGCTTCCTGAAGAACTCAGTTATGTCCACCGTACCTTTCACGTTTCTAATTTAAAGAAATGCTTATCTGACAAATCCCTCATCATTCCAATGAAAGAGCTTCGCCTCAATGACAAACTCAACTTTGTGGAAGAACCAATAGAAATTATGGATCGAGAAGTCAAGCAACTGAAACAAAGTCGCATCCCTATAGTCAAAGTAAGATGGAACTCTAAAAGATGACCAAAATTTACATGGGAACACGAATATCAAATTCGTGCCAAATATCCACACCTATTTCCAAACATCACTCCATCATCTAATTAAATCTTGGGATGAGATTTCTTTATGGTTGGGAGACTATAACAACCCATAATTTTCATCAATGTAATTATCCATCTATTAAATTATATGCAATTTTCCTCAGTGTAATTTCCATCTATTAAATTAGATGCAACCATTTTCATAGAAAGATTTTTGCTTTGTTCCATCCATAATGTAACGTAACTTACATCACAAAAGTAAATGTGCTCACGCAACCTACCAATGCCAATATCATCAATGTTTATATCAAATAAACGTCATAATATGTCAAGCAATATGTTTTAAACACTATTTTTACCATACGTTATCTATTTAACGTACAATACAAAATGTTTATTATAAAACGGATTCATACGTTAAACGTTTATATCAAAACCCCGATTATGTTTAAGATTTCCATATAAAGCAAATGTTTACATACAATACAAGTGTACAAGTTACAATGCAAAATATTTTAATTATATTTCCCTCCAAAACCCTAGTACAACTCCTTCAAGCTAAAGGTACAAGCCGATTAAGCACACCATTTAAATAAACTCATTTCCATCCAATTTTCTAAGGCATTTTGTACCACTTCTTAAGCACATGATACAAGCTTCCAAAGCATAACATTTGAACTAAAACCTCCCTCCATTCCACCCCATTACTCATCTAAAACCTACCCCTAAAAACCGAAACCCTAATCACCACGATAACACCTTAACTAGCTCGAACTAGGTCTAAACCAAGCAATCACCCTCCACACCTTGTCACCACCTTTCCTAGCACCTTGTCACCACCCTTGAGCCCCAAGATTAAGCACCTCAACACTTCACCGCCTCCTTATAAGCTACTAGTCACCTTGCACCCCAACCGAAACCACCTTATCACCACCTTGGTAATTCGCACCCCCCTAACCTCCTAACAGCTCTCCAAGCTACAAACCTAGCTCTCTTTAGTTACCCTTGCTACACCTTGGTCACTACTTTACATAACTAGGCCTATACTCTATTTCTAGCCCTATATATACACGCATACATACACACTTTTATAATTCACCACTAAACTAAATACTACCTCAAAATCATGTTCTAGCTAAGCCATAGAAGAAAATAAAGGAAGGATAAGGTAAGTAGGAACCAAGGAATAAGAAAAGAGAAGTTCTTGATTCATCTCCAAGCCATTTTGACCCATTTCATCATTTTCAACCCTTTTCATGTGCTAGTAAGCCTTTTCACTTGTTCTATAAGCTCTTGTATTGTTTTAGATCATGTATAGACCTTGTTATAATCATTTGATCATCTTAAAACACTTTTGAAAACTTCTAAAACCTAACCGAGCCCTAAATAACCCATTTTGAAACCCTAAACCTTTCGAATCCTATTTAAAAGCTAGCATAAGCTTGCTTTTGTTCTAATAAGCTCTATGTCACTTTCTAAGATCATGTGAATGAAACCCTAGAACCACAAACCTTCACGTTTTGTTTTCCTAAACCAAACGCATGTTTAAAAACCTAAACCCTATTTTTGAAACCTTAATAAGCTATAAGCCTTAAGCTGCCGTTATAAGCTATTTCTATAAGCTCACTTATCGTTTTATAAACATAGAAACTAATCCTAAAATCCCTAACCCATCGGGTTAAGATTCTAAAACCAAATGTGCCCATTTTGATATTAACGAGATCATAAGCTCTTTTCACAAGCTTTAAGCTTGTTAAAGCTTGCAAAATCAACTCATTTTTGCTTATTACGATAAGCTATAAGCTGCAAATTGATTTTTAGATCAAAAATAGAAGAATTATGGATTTTGGACTTAAAATGCAAAACGTTTCATGCAAAGGGGTATATATTGTAAAATTCTTGAAATTTATAACTGGAGGGGCTGAAATTGTAATTACTCTAAAGTTAAACTACAAGGGCCTGTTTTGCCAACTTTTAAAGTTAAGGGTTTTTAATATTTTAAAAATATAATTAAAGGATTAAATTTGTAAATATATATATACTAAGGGTAGATATTGTCATTTTCATATTCTCAAGGGTATAAAATGTAATATTTTTATATTAATTATAAAAATATATTTAAATATTACAAAACTCGATTTTATAAAAACCCGACACATTTATCGTTATCAATCATTGATCGAAACATTATAAAACAATTATGTTATATATTTAACATAATTTATCATCCACTAGCTTTTGAAGAAACTTAAAAAGATAAAATCCTATCATTTAACTATAATGTATCACGTTACTAGAGAATTTCATGTCAGGGGATTTTGTTTGGGTAGACGTTTTGACGAGCTGTTGAATTTACGATTTAAAGTGTCCTAGCTCCTCAAACGTTTACTACATGACCTCTGGATTATGATACAATGTTTTCACAAATTAATAAACAAAATTAATATTTATGTTAAACTTTATGAATTAAAGTTTGAAATATAAACAATCAAACTAAGACTTGACATATTATCCCATGTTGCGTGATGAAGCTGTTTACTTCCATTTGATTTACTTTTGCCATCAATCAGATTTCCCTGTTAAGGTGGGTTCATAGTGCCACCTTTACATGTTTTCTAAACTTCGTGGGGGAGATACATGCTATAAACCATGAATACAAGTGTTTTCAACTGCATGATATCTTGATATATTATTGCCTAAGTACCTCCATTTCCCAAAAGCCCCCACTATCATGAACCATTAATTACTTTGCGAAGTAAGCGCGAATGCCGTGAATAGATCTATTAGGATTAAACTTCCTCGTCGAGGTTTTGGTACATACATGGCCAGTGAACACATTTCATTTGAGGAATTCCGGGTGTTTGGCAAAGCACCCGCTGGGACAATAACTTATGAATAACATTTACTTAAGGCTTCGGTGTCATGAGCTTAGTGCAATAAAATAATATTGGTTTCCATGATAATTGTATTCATTGAAATTATTACTTATGATGACTTGTCTTCAAACATTTAATTACAAACACTGTGAATTTCACTCAACCTTTTTCTTGGCCCTTTTAGCATGTTTATCTCAGGTAATTTATCAACATATGGCACGGAGTGGCATTTGACTTAAGGATGTCCAAACTTGTTATCATTCAACTTTTATGTTTTCTAATGTATTTTGGGACCTCCTTTTGTAAAACTCAGATATATTATTGAATGATAACTAAATTTTCCAAAATGTCTCTTTTGAGTTGTTTTCTATGATTATGACTGTTGATTCATGAAGTAATACCTCTAATTTAGCTTCCGCTGCTATGTCAAATATCGAGGTGTTACACAATCCCATGACCAACAGTAAGATATAAGACCTCTTATTAGTTACTTAAGCCTCACATATTACCTCATTAACTAATTTTTATTTAATTTGGAATTAGCTCGCTTCGCATCTACATGAAGGAAAAGGAAAACAAGTGGCCAAAAATCTACAACTCCGAGAAAAGTGAAAATTTCAACAAGGTTAGAATTATATCTGACTTATTTAATCAATATTAAGAGTCATCTTAAGGTATTTTTAAAGACATACCGGTATGGAATAGAACAATGGGTGTTTCTTTAAATGAATTCACCAGAAAGACCACCCGGCCCGATTAAATTTTGATTATTTAGTTATGGGTAAAGTGAGTTTGGATTGATAAATTAGTTTTAACCGGTTTATGAATTTAATTTTTTGTTGATAGCAAACATAGAAATCGGGCCTCTCACAATAATATGTTAAGTAAGATGGAGTATTAAAACCTAATTAGCTGCTGAAATCTACACAAAATCAATGATTCCCTTCCTTTCAAAATTGGAACATCCAAAGTCTTCTATCATCTATTTAGTTAATTTCCTTATCAGAAATGAAACAGTTCTTACTCTGAAATCCAGGGGCATTATATGATTTGTATTTGTTTGTTTTCCTCGTGTAATTATAATGATCTAATTTGGATATAAAAAATTAAGTTGGTGTTATGGGATTTTCAGAGTTGGCATCACATGTTGTTTCGTATTATTTCAATAATTTGGTTTTGTAGTCCCCAAACCTGTTAAACCGATTGTTAAATGGTTGGTGTATATTGGTTTTGCTCAATTTTTTTAGTATTAGGCAGTTATAATTTTTGTCCCTTTAAAATGAATAAACCGAACTAATTAACCGCGTTAAACCAAAACTGAGTGATTAAACATGTTAGAATGTGATATGGGATTGTATTTATAAGAAGTACACAAACTAATATAGGTTATATGTATTAAAAACACAACTAATTTTTTGGATTCATTTTGTATGTTTTGAATCACGTATTTTATAGAATTTTAGACTTGGGGTTGCCAGCATACTTTGGGTTGTAGCTACTCTGATGGTCAAAGTGCAGGCTTTGTTTCATACCGTCAAGGATCGTTCATGACATAATACTCAGACTGTGTTATGAACAGGGTAATTAGCATGAGTTAGATGAGGGGTTTCGTGAATACTGAACCTCAGGATATGATTACGATGTCCAAAATTATCTTTGGTGAGTTATAAACTCTTTAAGTTTCGGTTTGACCCACCCAAGTCTTTGTAGTGTTTGCATTTGGTAAAACCCACCTAATCATCTTTGAAAACTTACTTATATAAGGTTAAAATACATGTTAGTATTGAACAACCTCTCTCTAGGCCGTTTAAAAAAAGGGTAGTGTTTGTGTTTGATAAAACCAACCTTACTCACAAACCAAGTGTTTTCAATTTTATTTATAATGGGTTAAAATAATTTTTACTATTGAGCAAACCCTTGATATACTCTGTATTGAAATCACTTAAGAAATGGAATACGGTTAGCTAAGCCTCTGGGTGAATCGAGATAGGAAGAAAGAATGATTCAACCCGCTCCTTGATATCAATTTCATACGAACCTTCCCATACTCAGTTCGTATCATTTATAAGCTAAGTGTAGAACTCACTCCAAAAAGCTAGCTTGAAGGAGGAGGGAACACCTAGACATTTTAAACCATCGGCTAATCCCATACTTGGCCGATGTGGGATCGTAACAATACCCCACCCTTTGAAGAACCAACATCCGCGTTGGTTGTTAGAACTTCAAAATGTAGGGCTGCTCTGATACTAATTGATATACCTCGTATTGAAATCACTTAATAAATGGAATACGGTTAGCCAAGCCTCTAGGTGAAACAAGATAGGAAGAAAGAACGATTCAACCTGCACCTTGATATCAATTTGATATGAACCTTCCTACACTCAGTTCGTATTCTTTATAAGCTAAGTGTAGAACTCACTCCAAAAAGCTAGCTTATAGGAGGAGGGAACACCTAGACATTATAAACTATCAGCCACTCCCATACTTGGCCGATGTGGGATCGTAACAACCCTTTCTGGGAAAACCATTACAAAAAAGGTTACAATTTGAAGTGTTACAATATTTCAAGATGTTCAAGGCTCGCTTGAAGTGTAGAGATTTTGCAGGTGCCAAAGATATTTTGGAGGAAATGCATGCAGCACATCATGTTGATATGTTTAAAGATATATATGATGGTGATGTAAAATACATAGTAAATGACTTTAAAAAGTATTTGGTTAATTCATCTCTGTAAAGGAGTAGATAAGTTTGTGTCCCACGAGTATGAGACTTTTATCAGGTTGAATGGTCTTCAAGGAAAATCACATGTTGAGTCTCTAAAATCTCCACGATAACTTTGCTTGTTCAATCTTAAATTCATGTCAGTTATATGTATACGAAAAATACATGTTTATGGTTCTCACTACAATCCTACTGTATTTCCAACTAAGTGGTTTCTTTGATCGTTTTGTACACCAAATCTGTTTTAATATGTGTTATCAGAAAATTGAAGTCGAATATTGTAAGTCATATTTATAGAAGATCGCCTGGTTTTAGAATTGATCATTGTCTTCCAAAATTAGTAACATTCCTACTTCTAATGAGTTTACCTAGTTGTATGTGAATTCGCCAAACAGCACATGAGGACAATGCATCATGAGTTAAGCCAAAATGTTCGAGGGATGTCATCACTTGTAAACCAATGCTAATTAAATAAAGATAATCACACTTCTAATAAATGGTGAAATGATCGAGTACAAAGTTTAGGATCCATCTCAAGACATATATAGGGTCGGCAGCTTAGCGCTATAAGTAATGTTCGTTCTATGGCGTTTTCTGAATGGATGATACCACTCGATCTTTGAACATGAAGGCTAATCTTAGTTACGGGATAGCTAATGGATCCTAATTTGTTTAGAGGTT
Source organism: Tanacetum coccineum (assembly GCA_026074375.1). NCBI lineage: Eukaryota > Viridiplantae > Streptophyta > Magnoliopsida > Asterales > Asteraceae > Tanacetum > Tanacetum coccineum. The sequence continues at coordinate 20,964 of BQNB010062946.1, forward strand.
CATATGCACTACAACACGATATGCTAAATTCATTAATACCAGAGAAGGTGTACATATGAAGGATCCCGTTAACATCTATACTGAAGCAAACCTTAACGTCCGAATGTTCATCAGGACCTAGCTTAAGGCTAGTGAGGGCAAACGTGTCAAGAAATACATTTTCTTTTACCTTGACACTCTCACCTAGGTACACCAAGATATCTCCCCTTGTTGAGTTCAACTGTGAAAGAAACATATGTTTCTTGGTTACACGTATGGATGTTTTTCGGGAAATAAGTACATGCATGTAACCTTTTTCACCGTTTGGCTGCTGGACTTCAATTCCCAACGAGTGTTGAGCGATATCACGTAACATAATACACCGCAATGATTTATGATTCATTCCACTTAAACATGCAGCCAAGATTGCAGCACCAAATGCAACGGCCTTATCCTCCACCATTTGTCGTACCTTTGGAATTCTAGTTGATCCCCCAACAACAACCACCTCATTCACATCCTCCTTCTTCATTTTCCCTTCAATCAAACATTGTTCTACAAGTTTAACACATTTCTTGTTTAGTTCTTCAATTTGGCTCGACTGATTTTAGTCAAAAAGTCAATGTCATTATACAAGCAGTCAATTTCAATTAAAGTTCCACTAGTTGAGGACAAATCCTTCTTTGCTTTCTCACAAGCAACTTTTAACCTCGCCATTGCCCTTGCATTCCCTCTTATGTCAACCTCCCAATGTTTTTTATTAAATTCATTTATGCAGTAGTTAACGAGTGTCTTATCATAATCTTCACCACCTAAATGAGTGTCTCCTCCAACGACTTTGACATTGATCGCACTTGTTTTAATGATTTCAAAAAGAGGCACATCAAAAGTTCCTCCACCTAAATCAAAGACAAAAACATTCTTCTTCTTACGCTAATATTTATCAGCCATATTGTCGAAACCATATGCAATTTGCAGCAGTTGTAGGCTCATTTAAAAGACGCAAGACATTAAGGCCTGCAATTGCCTCTTGTTGTTGGTTATTAAAATAGGTGATCACAGCATCTGTTACCTCTCTTCTGATATAATCTTCAGCGTCCGGATTCATCTTATGGAGAACCATGCTGATAATTCTTTTGGCAGAAAAGTGTTTAAGTCTCCCCTTGTATCGGACTCACAAAAGCTGGCTCCTTCGTATGGCCTTTAATTACCTTTGAAGGCCATAAGTCTAAAGCTCTTCTGAACATGGGATCAGTAAACTTGCCTCCATCAAACGTTTGGACATCTGATAATGTAAATTAATTATGGTTAGCCAACAAATGAGTCAAGTATCTTTGTTTCATTATTTTAAGCAAAAAACATAGAAGATTAAGAAATAGTTGCTAGAAAGACATGCCAAAGGACAATATTAGTAGGGTTCCTAGCAATCTGGTTTTTTGTTTCCTTATTCATTTAGAATATCTAGTTTCTTAAAAGCTATACAAGAAGGGATTAACATTACTTATAACTTGTTGGCCCCTAACAACAGGATCTATGATTCACGATATACCATAAACATGAAATGAACTTTATTTCTATAAATTTGTCATCAATTGTGATGAATGTTTACATCTCTACTATTTATACATGATGAAAAGTCACGAATGAAAGGGTGTGTTGGTTTGTTTAATCCAACAGTTGTGTCCCTTCCTATGTAACTGCCATATAACTGTTTTTATAACTAACTATAACTGTTTTGTAACTGCCTTTGTCTCCAGCAGATTGGGATTAACCCAACATTCTCCTCCTTAATCACAATCGCTTTGTCGTAGGTCTTTAAGTCTTCTTGATCCATCTTCTGGTTAAATCCACCATTTGAGCTACTACTGCTTTGATTTCTTGTAGTGCTTGTGATCATCCTTACATCCAGGTAGATCAATTTTTCTTCGGTTACTTCCACCTTTACTGCTGTGATCTTCCTTAAGTCCAGGTTGATCATATTTTTCTGGTTACTTCCACCTTCGTTGTTGTGATCTATCATAAATCCTGATTGATCATGTTTCTGGTTGGTTATACTACCAACACTTTGTCTTCCTATTGGAGTTCTTGCAGCGTATATATCTTCCTTAATTCCAGGTCGACTCATGCTTTCGGTTACACCACCATCCAAGTTTTCACTGCCAACTCCTTATTGTTCAATGTTTGATACCGTCAATTTGAAGCTGAATGGAATTTCCTTCCATTCTTACTTCGTGATTCTTCTTGGTTAACGAAACTTCTTGGTGTTTCTTCAACAGTTGGCATAAGTAATGTTGGTTCTAAGTCTTCTTCAATGAGATTGGCTTGTTCTTCTTTCTTTGATGGACATTTGTTTGCAAAATGCCCATACTCCTTGCATTTGAAGCATAGCACCTTACTCTTATCATGAGTAAATTTATTTGAGTTGGTGTCTGTTTCTTTCTTGAAATTATTTTGTGATGATTCCCAGTTCTTCCTTTTTGATCTGAATATGTTATTTTCTTGGCCTCGTGATTGGTTAAATCTCCCCCGACCACGTTCTCTAAAAGGTTTTCCTTGGCCTTCATGTCGTGTGAACATCAAACTCTCTTGACTGTCCACTCGTATTTCCTTCTTACTTTTAAGTCTTTCTTCAAATGTCTTCAATATTCTGATTGCTTCGTCTACTGACATCTCGTCTAAATCTGAGTATTGTTCAATAGATGCAACAATCTGAAGGAATCTATCCGGTGCGGCATTTAATAATTTTCTTACGAGAGTAGAATCTTCATATGCTAATCCGACCCTTGCTGCTTTGTTGATAATACCCGTCAACTTTGTAACAAATGAATCTATTGATTCATTTTCTTTCATTTGTAACATCTCGAACTCCGATTTGAGTGTTCGTTGTTTTGCTTGCTGGACACGGTTTACTCCAACGTGTCTTGTCTTCAAAGCATCCCAAACTTCCTTTGCAGCTTTGTACTTTGAAATAAGTAGCAACTGTTCTTCTGGTAATGATTGATAGATGTACGCGATAGCGGTTTTATCTTTCTTTGTATCGACCTCAGTTGTTAAATTCGGTTCGATCATTTCTCAAAGTCCATTTGCTTCTAAAATAACTTGCATTCGTATTGCCCATGTTGTGTAGTTTGCCCCTTTCAACATAGGGCATTGAAAATGGGTTGTTGACCCAATTTCTTTTATTTTAGAAGTACCCTCTTCTATTTTCTTATCATCTTTCCCGGACATATTAAAAACTTTTGTCTTAAAGTCTAAGTCTAAGTGTTTGTAAAATAAAATTTTGTCTAATAACAAAAATCCTTTATTTGTTATTTTATAATAAAAATCCTTTATTTATTATAACAGAATTTTATTTTGTACAAATATAATAGTTAATAAAAAAAAATCCTTTTGTTATTAAAAAGTTTTTATCTATAAGCCTTTGAAAAATACTAACGATGCTGTGTCCGAGTAATCTTTTCAAAAAAATCTATATCTATAAAAACTAATATAGATTAGAAAAATATAAAAAAACAAAAGTGGAGGGGTTAATTTGTTTTATTTGAAACTGATGGTATTATAACCCGGTGCCCTTTTTTCTTTTCGATGCTTATAATGCTGAGGGTGTGCCTCTTTTTCTTTTTTTGGGAAAGACCGTTTCTGTGTTTGAGACCTCTAGGTCTTCTACTTCTTCCTTTCTCTGTGGTGGTTAACCGCCGATTATATGGTCGGTTTAACCGTTCTTCTTCTCTACTGTTGTGTTCTGAACCACTGATTCCCTTGATTTGTTGTGCGAAATTAGGGTTTCACAAAGATTGGGGATCTTAAAAATTCGTCCAAGATTTGGGCGTTTGTGGATAACCTGAATCAATTGATGATTCGATTAAGGGTGTGGTTCTTGTTTCTTCAAAAATCAGGTGTGTTCGTTCCCTTTTTTGATGATTTGATTTTGCGCCCTTTTGATGATGACTTAATGTTATCCTTTTAATGTTGTTTTCTGTTTTGAATCTGGGTTTGGATTGTTAAATATGATTAGTATTGAAGATTTGGGTTAGTTTTTTTGGTTTGATGTTCTGAGGAAAAACTGAACTTGCAAAAAAAAGACCCTTTGATGCGGTTGAATTAATCACAAAAATGATTGATCCTTGGCGGACAGACGTTCGGTGTTCCTCTTTTTTGATAGACTTTGTTTGATAAACACACGAATATGATTTCTGATTGTGTGTTCAAACGGATTCTGCAAAGTTTTATTTTTTTTTTGTCGAAACAAACTGGTTCTTTCTTGATTCAAAACAGGAAAAGAAATGGTATATGATGATTTTGGTTTTAACCAAACCTGCTCTGATACCAATTGTTGGCCCCTAACAACAGGATCTATGATTCACAATATACCATAAACATGAAATGAACTTTATTTCTATAAATCTGTCATCGATTGTGATGAATGTTTACATCTTTACTATTTATACATGATGAAAAGTCACGAATGAAAGGGTGTGTTGGTTTGTTTAATCCAACAGTTGTGTCCCTTCCTATGTAACTGCCATATAACTGTTTTTATAACTAACTATAACTGTTTTGTAACTGCCTTTGTCTCCGGCAGATTGGGATTAACCCAACAGTTAACCAAAACTTCTGATTTAATTAAATATGTTTCTGCTTTGCTGTCTGTGGTTTCCACCTGTTTGAAAAGTTGTTGACTAAGGTTGAACAGAAAGCCATTTCCTTATGATCAATCTTCCAAATATCTTGCTAATTTAGTGCATACAAGTCTCCATAAGAAGTAAAAACTAACTTAGAAATGATTAACATGACTAAGAGTAAGAACATGCATAAATTGTATGCCTAAAACCGTGTGACAATAATTTACTAGTTTATGAATAAGTGGATCCAATGCCCATGTGCTGCAACTAACAAGATAAAGATAATGATATGTCAGATTAGGCATACAATTAGGTAGGTATGTTTTAATCATTTCTCAAACTTATATTAGATTTGTTTTTGGATAACTTTAAAGAAGGGTCTCCTTGTTTTAATCATTTCTCAAACTGTATTGCAGAATGCTTCATAAACTAGTCAAGTTTCTCTATCCTTCTTCTACATAATACTCAAAACACTCGCTTATCATTATAAAAATATCGTTATCTTCTTTCTCCAATAAAATAGTGCGTTGTCAGTCAATGACCTTATTTATGCCCTAATGTTTGATTTTCCAGCTATCTATACAACATGACAACTATGTGATTCTAGTTTTGAGTGTCATTGTTTCAATATCGTACAGCTATGAGAGATCTTGACTGTATTACTTTTCAATCCAACCCAGGTAAGACAACCATCTGGGCTACCACATACGAGAGGTCTCGGGTTCGAGCCTCACCATGAGGTTTTCCTACAGGAGCGAGAAAAGAGTGGGGTTTATCCTCTAAGACGAAGGTTCGAGTCTTGCATACTGCCCAACACTAACAACTAACTTGCCGTTCTAAAAAAAATCCAACCCAGGTAAAGACAGAATGTAAACCCAATCAGTATATTTGCCCCATTTCATTACTTTGTATGTATGCCTAACTTGACACGTGAAGTAAACAAAATAGCAAACTGCAGTAGTAGGAAAAGCTTTCACCAAAAAAATATGCAGCTTTTTAGGAGGGAATGACAAGTGATTGAACTTGGTTTCAGATCCAGATGAAAATCTAGGTTCTGCTTACAAGTTTTATATGTGCGAATGTCCCTAAACCTTGACCATACAAGGTTCCTCGCAACAAAAGAAGTCCCAAAGCATGCCCAAAATGTATTACAACTCATACCTCCCAAGTTGCTTTAGTAATATTTAAAAAAATTAAAAACAGATCATCTTTACAGTTTCTTAAAATGTAAAGTATTCTCATTCTTTAATGTGTATTGCAACAATGCTCTTAGCTGAGCATATCTAGTTAGTAGATTTATCATAAAAGATGAAATCCTACTTCAACTAGAATTGATTATTCTCTAATCAATGTACACAAACAACACTATGCCATATATAATTCGTAAACATTTGTTTTAACAGTCATCTAAACCACTCTCAATTAGATACTGTTGATATCAGTCATCTAAACACTCTCAATTAGATACTGTTGTTGTTAGCTCATTTTGCTCTTGTGCAAAAGTAACAACCAGTCTCACACACGGTATAAGATATACATGATGAATCCTTCGTTATAAACACAAGGTTTCCATCCATGTATTAAATTATCTCAAGTGAAATATATCATTTAAGACTTGCTTCAATGATGTATTGCATTGTGTTAGACTTAATTTCCGCATATGTTTATTTCATTAAACATTCATTCCAAGGTCGTTTGTTTAATTTCCTAAAATTCGCAAGTGAAGTCACATTCCAATCTTAAGGATTAAAATCTAGCTTAAATGGAATGATGCTTTCCATATGTTAGACAACATATGAATTTTAAAGAAAAAACATAATGCTCTCACTTGATGTCAGATGTACTCAGCAGTTATCTTAATTTAATCAGAAACCATATTGTGATTATACTTAAGATCTTGGCTCCTAGATGCATGATCTAATCCACACTTAGATTCTATTATTATCTTGTATACTTTATAAAGATTATTTAAAACTCATAACCTTTTGATTACACACCGTCCTCGCAAAAGGTAATCATAAAGAAAAGAGTTATAAAACTTAGTTGTCATAAAACAAATACAGACTCATAACCCTTTTGATTACACATCGTCCTCGCAAGGTAATCATTAAGGAAAGAGTTATGATCCTTAATTCGCCATACGTCAGATTCAAGAAATCTGTATGACAATTAGCTATTAGTTATCTTTATATATTTAATGCGTGTAGAAAATAAATATTTAATCATAGTCAATTGCTTGAGTAAGATTAAAACTCATATCATCAGTCAGGCATTAATATGTATACAATTTTGTCCTTATGAGTCTTTCTTCAAAAGAAACTCATTCTCACCTCACATTTAATGTTTGGTGAAAGATCAATCAATCTCAAAACATTGATTGTCTTTTAAGAATTGCATCTTATCATTCATATTTCTAAGATATTTATCAGATCTAAGATGTGATCATTTGTCTTAATAGTTAACAGGTTTGTTATGACCCCTTAACTAATATTCCTCAGCATTGATAAAAAATATCACTCCATTGGTGAGGCATCCTTACGGATTTATGAATGAGAGTTACATTATACTTTGGTTCGACATTTTCATGCTAAACCTTAGTATGACATCAGCAAGTGAATTCAGAAGGTTATGTATTTTGTTCTTGAATATCTTTAAGATCTATAGATGCTCCTACTTACTTTTGTAAGAAGAGATACTTCTCTAAATACAAAGTATTAAAGCAACAATAAATTGTTCTTAATTAGGACAACAAAATACGTTTTATAGTTCTCATCTCTAGCTTGTTAATAATATACTTTATAAGATATTAACAAATTTCAGAACTTTAATCAAGACATAATGGGATTCATCCCAATCCATAAATGGATAATATCTTGAATACCTTCTAGGTTGGAACTATATTGCCGGATTAAATCAAAACCATAAACATTATAATCTTCATTAATATGGCTTAATCCTGAGGGTTAATTGCCCACAAAATCATTGTCGATTATTAACAAGTGGGTGTATCAAACAATTAAGATAATTGAATGATTAAGAAAGTAAGAATATACACGATGTTTCTATGGAATTAGGATTGGTGCTCGACCTTGGCTGCTCTTCTTGGCTTGAGAAATTCGACTTCAGAAGTATGTTATACAGAGAATATGTTTTTGCACACTGAAACTCGTATTTGAGTCTCGTATTTATAGTGTCTAAAAATTCCTGGATACGCCGTATCGAGAAATAGTGGATACGGCGTATAGGGTTAATTTCCTTGAAGTCCGCGAATATAGATCAAAATCAATCACAAGAATTAATTACCATCCAATTTTAATAAATCGAATCTTTGAACTGTGACGAGTGTGCATACGGCGTTTTGGAGAAGTAATGGATACGCCAGATCGGTTAATTGATCAATACGGGTCTTGTGATGAGGCTGGTGTAGATACGATGTATCTTCCTTGTTGGGTTCGCGTTCTTGATGAAGTTCGAGGACTTTCACTTCATATGTCTTAGTTTAAGTTAGGAATTGCGCGCTCTTTTTACTTCTTCTTCACAAGTGACTTCCATAATTACTGCAATATCAAACTTTAAGCAATTAAGTACCAATATCTTGCAATAATTAAACAAAAGTAGGTAAAACATATGGGATAAAATGATTGTAAAGTAGTATGTTATTTGATGAATATCAAATTTCCCTCCACTGAAATCCTACTTGTCCTCAAGTAGGACTTATAAAGATTTTTGAAAAAAATGAATCACCAACCGAGGATTACAGGATTTTTCCGTTAAGCTTTTTCTTTGTTCCAATATCACCTGTACAAAAACTAAGCTCCTCACGAATCTTGGAAATGAAAACTCACTCAGATACTCAACTAATTAGGGTGTATCATTTTGTGGTACAGCTCATAAGCTCCGTCCGTGATTAGCTTCGTATATAGGCTTGGCAAAGATACACATCTCACCTCTATAAGCTTAAAGAGTAACAAGTCCAAAAGGTTTATATAAATAGGTTTTTATATGTTGGCTAGGGTTTTAAAGCATTCTCATTGAGATGAAGAGCTGTATATAGGGTCTTTGGAAGCTTATGACTTTCACCAAAAGTTCATTGTCACAAACTGCTAAGTCATGTATACTTTACAGAATCAGGGATAGACACACAAGCTTGAAGCCATCCTTCAAATTCCATAGTAGATCCTAATGGTTACATATCAGGAAAGGAAAGTAAAATTGATGTTAAATAAAATCACAAAAACAAATAGATTTTAAGCCAACAAATAAGGTGCGGTTGACTAGTAACTTTCCCGACCGTTCTCATGATGAAGACTCGAACCTTATTTACTACAAACCATGTTTTTCATAAACTTTTTTACTTATGATCACTATTTTCGTACGAGGACAATTATGTCGCTTTATTACATTACTTGCATTGTAATATCTCTTTAAGTAAGGTGGACTTGCATACTAAAGTAGACAAGCTCATGCGGTGGTGGCGGGGGGTAAAACCTATCTATGGCCATCCTTCTGTCTTCAGTTATGTCAAGCAAACATCACAAAATATGTTACAAGTCAATATCATCTATCCTTATTTACAAAGTTCATTTTCCTATTATGTTTAACATTCATCATCGTTATATCATAAACGGCTTTTAAACCGTTATCGTTATACTCCTCTAAACCCTAATTCCATGAAGGTTTAATATCTAAAGTGAATGTACAAGCTATTAAAGCATCTATAAAAGTTATATATAACTCTCATTTCGAAAATATAAAACTCCCTACAAGTCAAGTACAAGTTTTCAAAGCATAATGTACAAGTCATTAAGCATGACATCTAAAAATAGAGGTTTTACCTCCGTTTTCTTTCCAATTTATTCATCACCAATTATGTACAAGCTACTATACTCATTCTATAATGTGTAAACCATAATTATTCTATTCATCAGCCTTCACACACATATTTAATCTCATCAACTTAATTCAAAACCACTAAAACCTAAAAACCAAGCTCGATTCTAAACCATTGACACGTTTCTTGATTTTTTTATCCATTGGAAACCTATAACAACTCTCAATTAAGTTTTTAATATACTTAATTTATAAACATTATCAATCAACTTTTCAACAATCATTCCTTCAGTATTTACCATTAGCTCTACTTCAATTTACCACAAGAAATAAAGTACGGTAAACTAATTGTACCCTAATTGTAATTTTGACTCGTTTACTCATTTTCAGACCATCTCATTCTCAAGTAAGCAACCAAGAGTCATTGTAAATCCATAAAATGAGTTTACAAACGTTTATCCATCATTAACCATCCTTGCTTCAACAATGTACGAGAATTACAAAGCTAGAAAACCCTAAAAGCCTTATATGAACCCTAATTCTAAGCTGCGGCTTATTATTCCATTTCAACCCATTTTAACTTAAACCAATGACCAATACTCATTGATAAACCATTATACAATACCTAAGATCAGTATTCAATCACCTTTGATCAAGATTACATAAATTATAAGCCAAGGAAACCATGAAAACCCTAAACGAGCCCTATGTGAACCCGTGACTTTATTTATTCAATTTTGACCCGTTTTAAACCAAACCACTTGCTAACGTTTGTTAATACTTCTTATTCCAAACCATGAGAACATGTTTTAAACATTACTTGAACAATGTGATGCGAGATAAAGCTTTAAAACTTGATATTAGAGACCCTTTAGACCCCAAAACTGCCCGCGCTAAACATACCCATTTTTACCCATTAAAAATAATTTACCCATTGCAAGCACTCCAAGATAAGCTTCTTTAATCCCATAGCGCTTTACCACCTGGTAAGTATACTTCTCTTGGCCAAAATTCAAAGCCACATCCCTCTTTTGTATCTAAAACAGCCACGACAAGCATCAAGGGTATCCACCACTTCAATCTACATTCCTAGACTTCACAACTCATTTCTATAGCTTCAACACATCTTACACTAGGCCTCCTATGTGTCACACATTAGATCTTATGAGTTACTTAACCTCCTTGGTCTCAAACTAGTATAAATAGGGACCTTATGTCTTCATTCCAATTTGCACCCCTACTTCCTCTTTCTTTTAACCCAAGTGAGAACTATTCTCTACTCATTTGAATCCTAGGAATTCAGCTAAGAAGATCAATCATGCAAAGCTGTGAATATTTGAAGCAACCTAAAACAAGAGATACATGGCGTACGAGTGGGTAATACATACCCGAAAGCGACCCATTTCCACCCATTTTGCTCCTTGAAGCTCAAACCCAGGTTCTAGTTTTTCTATCTAATGCTCCTAACTATTATTGTGTTATATGATAATAAATATATCTTGGTAATTTTTCTAACTCAACTTCATGTACGTATTTCCATTTTGATCCAAAACCGTACACAGAAACCCATCAATTTCGTGTTTTTCTTAATAACTAAATGTTATAATGATTATATATTGTTATAATCTTACCTAGCATGCTTAACTAATGTTAAATAACTACTTTATTGATTGATGAAGGAATTTGAACTTTAAATCCCATGCATTTTCATTTTATTACCCCTAATTTGGACCGTTTTAGCTTTCCTGCCTAAACGAATCGTTATTTTAAAACTTGTGTTTACGTTAAATTTCTTTTGTTAGTTTATTATAATTATAACTGTCTATTCCGAAATGTTAAACTTAAGCTTGATGGCAATTTGATATGTTTTGTCATTATAATCCCATGCGGGGTTAAATATCGTAATTTTCAGGAAACTTTATAACTAAAAGAACCAATATGTCATTTTATTCAAAGTTTATAACTACAGGGGTCTCTTATGTCACTTTTCATAAATCCATGGTTTTTACTTGGCATATTCTTTCAAAGTTGAGGGACCAAAGTGTAAACGTGCAAACTCCAAGGACTTTTTTGCAACATTTAAAACCCAGGGTCTAAAATGTAACATTTTGAAAAAGTATAAATCAGCTCAAAACATTATCACATAACTTTAATTAAACACTTCTCGTGTTAACTATTTCCATATAATTGAGTCAAAAACGCTTATATCCATACACATTACTAGGGAAGCTTCTATGTAAGGAGATTCATCTTGGTATTACGTTCTGATGGAGTTGTTTGTTTTTGATTTAAAGTGCCCTAGCCTCCTCAAACATTTACTGAATGGAGACTTCTGAAATTATGATGGCTCCCGAAACGGTTATCACAATAATTCCAAACTCTTCAATCCAACTCATAACCTTTTAAAACTAAAGGTATAGAGTACAATATTCCTAAGACTCAACATATTTACTCAGGTTACGTAACGTGGTTGTTTACTATCATTTTACCTATATCAACATTCCCCTACCTATCAGGTGAAGTTCATAACCTCGCCTTTACTTATTTACATGTTTTATAAACCCGCGAGGGGGATACATGCTTGTTACAAACTCTTTTACATACTCGTTTATCTTATAACAATGTGATTGCTTTTCAAGGACTTAGTGAGTTCATAGCCTCACTTTTAATCTCTTTAATGTTTTCATAAACCCGTGAGGGGGATACATGCTATAAATTACGAATACAAGTGTTTTTCCAGATTATATGCTATCCTGATATACCATTATAACTAATGTCTAAGTTACTTTATGCCAAAAGTCCCTCATTATCATGGACCATTAATCACTTACGGGTGAACGCGAATATTGTGGATAGATCTATCGGGATTGACGAATCCTGTTTGTGTTAGCCGGATAGGTAACCAAACACACTATATTTGAATTTCATAGGTATATGGCAATTACCTACACCGAGGGCCATTATCTATATATATATATATATATATATATATCATATCAATTTGGGTATATATATACGCCAGTCAGTTTGTGTGCCATGAGCTTAGACGAAATAACGGGACAATAACGCAATTATACCATAACATTATACATACAATACCATTTTCCCATGATAATTGTATTCGTTGCAATTATTACAAATACCGGGTGTATAACAACGTAACCCAATACCACACTATAACGCATTACTATGACACTGCTTTTATAACAATTAATTATGATGACTTGTATTCAACTATTACATTTCAAACCTATGAATCTCACTCAACCATTGTGTTGACTTTTTAGCATGTTTATCTCAGGTAATTGAGCAACTTATGGCATAGAGTGGCACGGAGTGCGGACTTGAAGAGGCTAAAACTTTTTCTCATTCATATTGTATGTTGTATACTAGATTTTGGTGGACTGCCTTTGTAAAACTCTGATTTTAAATGAATGATAACGTATCTTTTGAAAACGTCCTCTTTTGAGTCGTTTTCTAATGATTATGACTGTTGTACTATTAAGTAATACCTCGGTATTGCTTCCGCTGCTTATATGGAAAAATGGGGGGTGTTGAACGAGATATAGTGGATACGGTGGTATAGGGTTTAATTTACCTTGAAGTATGCGATTAAGATCTAAATCAATTGGCTAATTACCATTAATCACCATTTAATGATATCTTTGACTGATGGTACCAGCTGTCAATACGGCGTTATAGGGTAGCAAGGGATAAGCTGGACAGGGGAAAATTGATAAGAACGGTTCTTGTGTGATAGATGGCGCAGATACGCCGTATCTTCCTTATTGGATACAACATATTGTTACAGTTTGGTACTTTCTTCAAATGTCTTCGTTTTAGTTCCAGAATTGCGCCTTTTTGCTTCTTCTTCACAAGTGACTTCATAATTACTGCAATATCAAACTTTAAGCAATTAAGTAACCAATATTCTTATGCAATAATAAACAAATGTGGGGTAAAACATTGGGATAAATATAGAAAAGATTAACGTTATTTGATGATATCATATATCCCCCACTTGAAATCCAATTTTCCTAGTTGACCTTTAGAAAGATTTTTGAAAATGTATCCCAATCGAGGTTAAGGACTTTTCCGTTAAGCATTTTTCTTTGTTCCAAATCACCTGTACAAAACCAAGCTCCTCACGAAATATGGAAATGAAAATCACTCAGAGCACTCAACTAATCTAGGGTGTATCATTTTTGGTACGCTCATAAGCTCAGTCGTGATTAGCTTCGTATCATAGGCTTGGCAAGGATACACATCTCCACCTCTAAAGCTAAGGAGTAACAAGTCAAAAGGTAAATTGGGTTTTTATTCAAAGGCTCGGGTTTGATCATTCTCATTGAAATAAAGAATGATATAGGGTGTGGATCTTCTGACTTTCACCAAGGTCGTAGTTAACAAAGCAGTAAGACCAGTATACACACCGAAATCCACGGGATAGACACACCTATGCTCGAACTCCATCCTCATTTGAGTGCGTACTAAGGTTAACTTATCAGGATTTGAACAAACGTCTCTTTTGGGTCGTTTTCTATGATTATGATTGTTGTATCCATGAAGTAATACCCCATATTAGCTTCCACTGCTATATTGTAAAAATGGGGGTGTTACACATATAAACAAACGTCTCGATCATAGACATGACAATGACAACCTAAGTTGACGTTCCCATAACGGTCAACTTCCCTTACATCCCTGAACTTTACATACTTTACAATAAATGGTGATATCGGCCACTTTTACATAACTTTACACGTCGATTTTCTCAAAAGATTCCTTCGGTACAAGCTTTATGAATTGACTATCATACATCAATCTTTTTTTTTGCTTGCAATACATCATAAATCTAGGTGTAAATCACCATCTTCACTATCATCATTTATCCGGATTTTTTTCTTCGAACATAATCATATAACTACAAGGGTAGCAAAATACATGAGCTACGAAACATCCCATTTCATTGTGCAATTTTCCCGACCATTACATACAGAGAAATTTTCACCATGACACAGGAACTACAAAACTTTACACAAAAGAAACTAGCAACATTGATCAAAATAGGCTTTAATCTACACGTTAGGCTAAGGTGTAAAGGTGTAACGAAACAATTTATTGGTGTGGACAAAGAGAAAGGAATGGCTCAGCAGGTTGTTCTAGGGGTATCATACTCTAAAAATGAGAGTAAGCAAAGGGTTACACGGGGGTTAACTAACCAGTGTAATTAGTTAATAATATAATTAGATACGCCGTATAGAATAATGCATGATACGGCGTATGATTTTTTGAAAATCCTTTGTTGACAGAGGATATACGCCGTATATAATTTTTATGGATACGGCGTATCAAAGTAAAAATTAGGGAAAACGTGTATGAAATACACCGTATTGTGTAAAATGAATACGACGTATTGCATTGGGCAGAATTACAGTTAAAAGGTAATTTCCCCCAAACCCATTCTAACCCAGTCTAAAATAATAATTC